>JAWPHD010005544.1:0-161130 GCA_037043455.1 Cyrtodaria siliqua | reverse complement strand
CTGCCAGCTGTCATCTTTGTTTACATAGAGTTATATAGTAAAAACTTGTAGCAAGTATTTCTCTGAAACTTCTATATAGATTTTCATGAAACTTCACAGGAAATTTGCTCATGATGTCCAGTTGATCCTAGAAAAGTTCAGGTCGGCCGGAAATTCAAGATGGCCGCCATGGCTAAAACTAGAATAAAAAAACGTTTGTACGACTACTTCTTGAAAACTATAAGTGATATTCATATGAAACTTGTTCTAAAATGATTAGCATAACATGATGTTGGTCTTAGTCGAAAATCAATTTGATTCGACATTAAATATGGCTGCCAACAGCCATATTTGTTTACATAGAGTTATATTGTAAAACAGTGTAACGACTACTCCTCAGACCTCTGAAATTACTTAACAAATTGTAATGAAACATCGCAGGAATGCAGCTCCTGATGACTAGTTGATTCTATCAAAATTTCCGGTCGGCCGGAAATTAAAGCTGGCCGCCACGGCTAAAAATAGATTAAACAAAAAGTTTATAGCAACTACTTCCTGAAAACTGTAAGTGATATTGATATGGGACTTTTCTAAAATGATCAGCATGACATGACTGCCAGCGGCCATCTTTGAAATTTCGCAGGAATGTCGCTGGTCGGCCAAAAATTCAAGATGGCCGTCACGGCTAAACCATAAATGATATTGAGGAACCGTCACCAAAATTACTGGCACGGCATGTTGTTGGTCATAACCAAAATTCATTTCGATTCGATGTCAAACATGGCTGCCAGAGGCCATCTTTGTTTACCTGGACTTATATAGGAAACACTTGTGGCGACTTCTCTTGTGAACTACTTACGGATTTTCGTTAAACTTCACAGGAATGTTGCTCTTGATGTCTATTGATTCTAGCATAAATTCAGGTCGGCCGAAAATACAAGATGGCCACCATGGCTAAAATATTTAAAATACAAGTTTGTGGCGACTACTTTTCAAAAACCATAAGTGGTATTGATTTGTAAACTTACTTAATGACTGATATAACATATAGTTGGACCTAATCACAATTCATTTCCATTCGATGTCAAACATGGACGTCAGCGACCATCTTTATTTAGATAGACTTATATATGAAAATCTTGTGGCGACTGCTCCTCTGAAACTACTTGACGGATGTTCATGACAGTTTACAGGAAGATTGCATTTGATATCTAGTTGATCCTAGTAAAATTTCAGCTCGGCCGAAAATTCCAGATGGACACCACGGCTAAATATAATGTCTTGTTTTGTGGCAACTGCTAAAAAAAGTGATATTGATTTGAAACCTTTACCAACATTACTGGCACGACAATCATGTCGCCAGTGGCCATCTTTGTTTACATAGAATTATATAGGAAAAATTTGTAGCGACTACTCTTCTGAAACTACTCGATAATTTGTCATAAAACTTCACAGGAATGTTGCTTTTGATGTCTAGTTGGTCCTAAGTAAAAATTCAGGTTGGCCGGAAATTCAGGATGGGTGCCACAGCTAAAAATAGATTATAAAAATAGAAATTTGGTGACTAATTTTCAAAAACCATGAGTGGTATTGATTTGGAACCTTACTAAAATGACTTGGGTGACATGTAGTTGGTCCTAAAATTCATTTTAATTCATAGAATTCTATTGGAAACACTTGTGGCGATTACTCCTCTGAAACTACTTTTGAATTGTCATGAAACATAACAGGAATGTTGCTCCTGATGTCTAGTTGATCCTAGGTAAAATCCAGGTCGGCCGCTAATTCAAGATGGCCGCCATATCTATAAATAGATTTTAAAAATAACAACTTGGTGGCCACTACTTCTCAAAAACCAAAAATGGTATTAATGTTGAACCTTTATTAAAATTACTGGCATGACATGTATGTAGTTGGTTCGAAACAAAATTCGTTTGATTCGATGTCAAACATGGCCGCCAGTTATATAGGCAAAACTTGTGGCGACTACTTCTATGAAAGTGCTGGACCTATTTTCATAAAACCTTACGGGTTCCGACCGCATTCAAAGAAATACCATCGCCAGTGAAAGACAGTCTATAAGATCAACAGTAAACATGGCAAAAGAAAAACGTTCACATCACCATTCAAGCAAACAATGACATTCAGTTCTCTGTTATATATACCTTTTGATGAGGACTTTCAATATCAGCATTCAGAAGTTAACTACACTGAAAAAATACAAACAGAAAATAATTTTTTAAATATCTAATAGTGACAACACCAACCCGAAAAGAGATATCCAGCTTTTTAAAGAAATATCAGACGAAATGATCATGATGATAGGTCTTTTTTTCTAACATCAGACCTTCTGCAATAATGTTATGACAACTTAAAATTTGTTGTGTTTACCTGCAAACAATCTTTTTTAGTTTCATTTATTAGACCAATAAGTGATCCGTTTATAACACTTTCACGTGATTTACAAAATATAAACACATTTATTGTTTTTGCTATCATATATATTACGATTATAGAAAAATAAAACGTCGGAAGTGTGTGAACTGTCGATGTTCCGGACGTAGTTTCAGATAAACCGTTTGTATTACGTGGTTTCTTGTACACTTTTTTTATATCATTAAAAATCTGTTACATAGTTATTGTCATTTACATTCTACGATATGTGTGCCTTTGTTTTACATTTCTAAGCGCTTGATGGCAAGAACTTCAATCGCAAATTATCCTACGACTCAATTTCAATAGGAGAAAACTGATGAAATGGGTCTAGAATAGCACATTATGGAGAAAACTGATGAAATGGGTCTAGAATAGCACATTTATTTTGTTCCTGTACGTAGATAGTGTCACGATGAAATGTGCCGATCAGGACAAACTCTAATGCATTTCTCGACTTCTACCGGGTTTTACGGTGAGCGATATCAACATACTTGGAATTTTATTGCGCATATGATAGGAGGTATGTCACAAAAATCAAAACAAACAAGAGGCCACTTACCTCGAAAAGGTATGCCGACTCGAGCTAAAATTCCGCCATTTCCCGTGGTTTATGTCATAGCAAAGTCACGTGATGCCCAACCCTGTAAGACTGACATAATGATTGTAACGTTTAAAGGGACACATATCAATCTTAATTTCTAAATATCTCACGGTGTTCCATTTCCGAAAGTCATGGGTTCGCAGCTCGCATAAATTAAAATATTTTCAGTGAATGGGTGGGCGTTTCTGATGTTGCTTTGTCGACCGCATGGAAAGAAATGAAATGTTTACAATAAAACAGCTTTAAGGATGTTGGCTGGGCAAGTTTTGACATCTTCAAGTCTAAACATTTTATTTTTTAAATCACAGTTTTATTTGACAACAGAATTGTTTCATTTTTTCCATTCTAGTAGATATGGATATAATGTAGGATTTAAGATGGTAACATACCAAATTTAAAGCAATTTTTTTTTTCATTTTTTTTTCGTCATTTGTAATCATTTTTTGTTGTCAACAAAATAGGGGGTATGGGTAGCTCTGAGTAGAATTTATCCTTTTGCTATAGAATAAATCAGATTTTTGTTTTTCAGTAGTAGAATACATATATAAAAGTAGATACTGAGCTAATTTTATTTTCGATCTCCATGTCAATATTGTGTGTACAGTATTTTACATTGAAAATGTCAAAATAACTCCAATATGGGTGTAATTTAAAGAATTTTTAATAAAAAACCATTAGAAGCCTGGTGACCTATATATTTTTTTACTTATTTTGAAAGAAATGTCATAGGACCTTGACATATACAAGTTTTAAAAAAAAGTTGATCATTAGAACATAATTTTTTATCTTGAATTAATTTTTCGGTAAAAACAAAAGTGGGTGGGGTACGGTCGATATATGTTTGCTTTTTAAAGTAAAAAGACGAATGAGGATTACAATTGCTTTTGTATGATTTGAAAGATATGTATATATGCAATCGAAAATTAATTGTTGTTTTTCAATAAACGTAATGTTATGAAAACAATTGTGAAAATGTTGTATGACTATATTTTTCCTATTTTTAGTGAAATTTTGAAGTTAGAAATATGTGCCTTCTTCAATGACGTCTAGTGGGAAAAAAAGTGTGGTGACCTAGCCTTTTTTTGATAATTTTGAATCTAAATTATACCAAAGAAGCTTTAAATATGAATTTAAAAAAAATCTCATCACTACGTCCTTTCCCAGCCAACCTCCTTAAATACGGGTTTCCAGTCATGTTTTGGTAGCTTGAAGTTGGTTTTAAACCAAGCGTTACACCGCTCCCATTTGCTTTAGGTACACGCCAACTAGTCTTATATACAGCTAGTGTAGCTTTAAGAAACATTCACATTCAAATCTACAATGTTTATCCCCCCTGAGACGAGAGTGTTTCCAGAGCTACTTCTTATAGGGTATATATTTAGTAACCTATTACTTGTTTCTAGACCTTGTAGTCGAGTTAATGACTTTACCATTCGAAACTTTCGTATACTATGACTAAAACTCTTCTCCATCAGGGCAACCGTTTCCATAAACGTCGAACAACCTTGGCAAAAAAAATCCATTATCGTTGAGCATGTTCTACTTTTTGGATGGTGCCGTCAGGCAATCGTCCTAAGTAATGGGAATTCTGGCGCACAAAGAATTTCTACTAGAAACCTAAGGGCACCAGATTACAGCGCGATAATTGTAGTACCATTTGCAAGACTGTAAATGGGCAAAAAAATCCGTATATTGACAACATATTGATAAATATGTAATTGCAGAAATCCTATTTTTCAGACATTCAATGGGCGATAACTATGTCATGCATTATTGAATCTGATTGGTTTTCGAAAGGAATCGAGATCTTATGTATACGTATGTTGTGACAAACTTTCTCTGACATTTTCATTTTACAATTATTCCCCTTTGACACTTATAAAATGTAAACACTTCTGCATAACTTCACGTTTTATCCCCCGCCGATTAGGTGAAGGGATTTAGATATGCCGTTGTCTGTTTGTCCGTCCGTCCGATCCCATAACTTTGGTAATGCCTCCTCCGATTTCAATAATATTTTGCACAAACATTCACCACCTTAGTATGCAAACCTGTTTTTTTCGGAATCAATACTTTCTGAGTGGCACCGTCCATCAGCACATTCAGTGCTTTGATTAAATATACATGCAATTAAGAACTCTTCTGCAAAAAGGACTTTAACAACCTGATATCGTGCTTTACAACATCGTAAGATCCTTGGTCATGATCACTTTCATAAAATCTAACTTTGCCTCTTTGATTATGCGATGACACGGCAAAGTGTATACCCTATGATGACATGTGGTTAAAAAAGGCATACAATTTTGAAAAGGACGAGTACGTTTAATGTTTGCTTTCAGTCGCGTCCTGTCGTTTCCTTCGTGGTTTATTGTCTTTTTGCTCTAACTTCTGCCAAGTCATCGAATACTTACTTGGTGGCTTTTTAGGCTTTTCTGTTTTTATATTTATATATACATGCTCGTTTTGTGTTTTACTTATATCGCCTATAAATGCTGCTTGGCTTGTTTGGGTATTTAACCTGTATCGTATAATTGGAATGACAATATGGCAAGCGTTTGTTTCGGTGTACCATAGAACATGGTTTAAACCCCCAGCAGCTGTTTTGGCCACTGACTTTTCCAAGGTGGTTCTCCAGCTTTCAACCCGTTGATATGTGTATTTTGGCATAATTTGAATGCGTGTTTATGGTTGGAAGTGTTCGGTGAATGTAACTTTCCCTGTTATTATACCTCTTTAAATAAGTTCTACACACTTCCCATCTTGCACTTTCATCAAACAGCACTTTCATCAAACAAAGGTGAGATTAGTAAAACATGCATTCAGTTCAATTTGGTTTTTATGACACACAATTTTAACATTTGATATGTTGTTCTGTCCCCACTTGTCACTAATTGTTATTCGGGGGGTACTCTCCAGTGTTAACCTTATTACGTGGTCCGAGTATTAACTTTCATATCGCATCCAACATCTCCAAGAAGGGAAAACGGGGTTGGCTGGGTTCTGTAATAAAAAAACACTTAATTCCGGCTTTTGCTTTTGCCTTCTTGTTTGTCTGTTTGTGTGTTTGTTTCTGTGTTTTGTGGTTTACTGTCCTCCTTGAATGCTACTTTCCCTGTCCGATATTTTTATATTTCCTTTAAACAGTTTGCATATTGTAAATTTTAAACAGGTTTTCGCATTTTTCCAGTAAAAAATGTTTTTAAACGTTCTTTATGTCCGTTATAAAACCCTGCTGGTATAAGCTTTCCCATCGCTTAATGGAATTAAGGCGGGACCACGTAATGATGTCTCAGGATTGTTTAATCGTATATAGAGACTTCCTTACATTAATTATATCTGATTTTTATTAAAAGTACAGTACGCATGGAAGCGCACCAGGAACACATGTTGTATACGGGAATGTTTTTTTTCTAACTTGCTTAACTGCCCTATCGTCGATTTCAGATTACACTGAATGGCTTCAAAAGTAAGTAATGCAATCTTCGTTATTGTTCTGCGTTCTAAATCGGCATTATGTTGACACAGAATCTGTAGAAGCTTTCCAAAAATAACGTATCCGCATCTCAAATTCCACATTTAGTTAGTGTGTCCTTGTTAATACCATAACCGTCACGTCATCAGCAGAAACAATATACTGTCGAACCTCGATAGCTCGAACACCGGTGATTCGAATACCATCGGTAATTCGAACACATTTTCCGGTCCCGACACAACTCCTATATAATTCAATGTAATTTAACCTCGATTATTCGAATATTATTTCTCGAATACCCCGGCTCGCTCGAATACTTTTTACGGTCCGAAGATCCATTTTTGTGTGAATTTAAACCTCGCTTAATCGAAGGTGATGATCCGTTGCCATGAGACGTCGGCCATATTAGTTGTAATCGACGCGTATTTGTTTGTAGCAAGTTCGATCATAGTGCGAAAACAGATAAAGTTGGTTGTTAAAGGTGCGAACATTTATGATTGAAAAGCGATAATAGACATATAAAATGTATGTTTAGTGAACTTCGTTTACTGTTAATTACGATAATTTACTGTTAATTACGATAAATTAAACACGGTTGATTTTCTAATTACATAATGTACGGAAACTAGTCTTACCTTGTTCTCATTATTCGGACTTCCGGAATGTATGTTAAAATCTATTAGTGTGATATTTCTTTAAATAAATGATAAAACAAACACTTTATTGCATTTTTTCTTGTATTTTTAGTGTAACAATTACATGTTATATATCCGTTATGAGGTTTAAACAAACATGCATGAACATAAAAAACATACCCAGAACGATACATCACGTACACAAGTAACACTATTTCGGGTGGTACACAAATTCGGATAGATATTTTGTTTTTTACCGTTACCTCGATGCCTCGAAGCCACCGATAATTCGAACATATCCCTATGGTCCCGCTGACTTCGAACTATCGAGGTTCGACTGTACATTCATTGGTAACAAATACGCAACATATATATAATTGAACCAGATGCGGGTTAGATTGTTTTGTAATAATATACATAAGGGAAAACGTGCTCCTTTCTGTCTGGTCCAAACATTAACACATGTGTCATTTTGTATAGTAATCGACTAGCACTTTTTTTAGTACTGTGTGGTGGCTACAAACCTGGGTAGTCTATATTTGAGATCATTAAGCCCAATATTTGTGGCTTTAAAGTGGAATCCCGTTTAAGCCGGTGCTACGGGCGTGAACGGTTACCGCTCATGAACAGACCCAATAAACCCGAAACTACTACATTTTTCTCTGTTTTTCGTTGTTGCTTCCAATCGATCCCTTTTTGAATATGTATCTATAATTCATCATGCAAGATAACAATGTTTCCCAAATAATAATTGTTTTACCGATTTCTGTCAGCAAACTGTAGGGTTGGAGGAGGAGAAAAAGACAATCAAATATGTTTCATTTGCAAGCATATCTATGATATAACCGTCGAAGCAATATAGATTAGGAACATCTTGTTCTTTTTGGTGGGTATAATTTCAATTTTTTACGTTGGAGGCAATAATGTTTAAAACGGTATTATTTCATTTTTTTCCAAATTTTAAAGATGGAGGTTAGGTAATCATAAACATAAAAAATACTAGCATAATATACGTTTTAAAAAGAGTATGATAATGGACCTTTGGAAACGGCCGAGCACGACACAAACGAAATATTGCAGTCTCAGTTTGATTGAGACTGTTCATGAGCGGTAGTGAAAAATGCTAGCTACCGCTCACGCCCTCTAGCCCCGGGTTGAGCAGAACTCAATATTCAAAAAATCAATAGTACACAATTTTAACCATCCCGAAGATGGCATGCTTACGGCGGTGGACATGGAGTTATATGCTTCCCCATGTCGTACGGCGTATGGTCCCAGTATCTAATAAAATTAAATACCCCGAAGAGCGAAATAAACATAATGGAATTTAGTTGGGAGCAGCGGTTACGAAGCCTGCGTATCACAAGTAACAACCAAAATACTAAATTAAAAAGCAGACAACATATCCTAAAAGTGGTAAACAATACCCAGAGCTTAAGTTCAGTTAATGTTATTTGTAAAACAGCCCACTAAAACCATATCTTGTAACACACAAGCATCGGACTACCTGACTGTTTGGTATAGTAGGCACATGCTCGTAAAAAATTAGACTGTGATGCATCCAATTTCATTTTGAAACCAACTCTGATTGGAATTTAATTAATTAAAGGCTCCATAATTCACAAATCATCTCCTAGTTCACAATTACAGAAAAAGTAGAAAATGTTTCAGCCGTCTTTATACAGAGCTGTTATAATTACTTTCATTTTCATGGATGTATGTATTTTCAAGTACATCTTGTTATACATTGACCTTAAAAATTCATGAAATATAATATATATTTATTATACACAGAATCAGACTCACACGCCATTGACTTTTTAAGACATTATATTACATTTGCATCGGTGAAAGATTGGGATTTCTCACTGAAAGAATATTCATAATCGCTAAATATTATTAACTAACTCCGAATACAAAAATAACTGTGACGCTGAGTTATGACGTCAATAAAGTGGTGCTGACGTCAACGTCATCCGCCGATAACCTTCAATAAAGCAAAGAATTTCGGTTAAAATCATGCACAAACTGATTTAAAATGTAATAAACAGATTATTTAACTGTGTATTCGATTATAGGGAAATCCTTCACTCGATGGTAGACGTGTTTTGTTTTTTCACTCACTCGCATATGCTCGTTCGTGAAAAGAACCACATGTCTACTATCTCGTGAAGGATTTCCCTATAATCAATCCCAGCAGTTAAATAATCTCTATGTAATTTATTTGCGAATATTTATGTAGAGAACTATGAAAAGGTGTATTTTGTTTTTATTGTTTTATTTTTATTTAGCCCGCTGTAGTTTTCACATTTTGCACGAAATCTCTCTGAAATCCTGGATAAATGTTATTCGTATATAAGGCAGAGAAGTAATTTCTCTGCTGTTGAGCAAT
Source organism: Cyrtodaria siliqua (assembly GCA_037043455.1). Lineage (NCBI taxonomy): Eukaryota > Metazoa > Mollusca > Bivalvia > Adapedonta > Hiatellidae > Cyrtodaria > Cyrtodaria siliqua. The sequence goes on along the minus strand of JAWPHD010005544.1, from coordinate 151,615 downwards.
TGCACTATACCTATGGATGGAGACATAATGTTTTTGCCCGAGTTGTCCGTCTGTCAGTTTGTCTGAATGTCCATCCATATGTCGGTCTGTTCTGAAACCGTGTCACTTCTACTTTGCCTACTTTTTTTTATTTGTATTTCAGCCAATCGTTTTGGGAAGTATCCATAGAATGTTTAGTTTTGCAAATCATAATAATGTTCTTGTTCATTGATTTTTGCCAGAGTTACGACACTTTGATGATTTTAACATGGGATATACCGTCACCTCTACTTCGGCTACAATTGTATACAAATGTTAGTCGAACTTGCTATGAATGATGCATATTATGTCTCGTGCATATCCTAAAAAGTTTACGGTTCATCGATGTATGCCATTGTTTTATCATTAAGATGATGTTTACATATGGCAATACTGTTAGCTTGCCAGTCACCTCTATTCTGCCTACATTTGAATACTGATTTCAAAAACAACTGTTGGGGAGTATCCATATTATGTCTAATTTTGCATATCCTGGTAAAGTTACGATTAATTGAATAATGTCGGAGTCATTGCATGTTGGTGAGTTTTATATAGGCAAATCGTGTCACATGTTGTCGTAAGATAGGACGTAAGGTAGGACGGACGGACAGTAGGACAAGCGGACTTCCGTAAACAAAAACTAAATCACAGTGTTTCCTCTTGTCTTCATGTTAAAGCTGTACAGTCCCTATTATTTTAACTGGTAATAACTCATGAATGTGAATGCGTCACGTGTGAAGTAGTTTCAAATCGACGAACACCCCAAAAGTCGGAATATAAGCAGAAATCGATGCGTAAAATTTCACATTTTTATTTAGCCTTCGTACAGGTATCATCGATAAATATACGGCTCCAGAATATATATGATAACAAAATAGTTGTCCGGAACGGGATTTGAACCACAGCCTTTCACGTATAGTTTTTGAAAGATGTATGCTGAACCACTAGACCACTGCTATTTATTGGTATGTTGACGAGAACTATTGTGTATATAGTATATTAGTATAATTAAAGCAGGGTCCCAATGATCAGTACATGAGAAATGCTTATTAATAAATGCAGACAATTCTCAAGTTTTTGCGTCTGTGTGATCAAGATCAAGATCACCTGGTAAGAATTATCCATTGAAATGACTCCGGATTGGTTACGTGATAGGATTCATGCAAAAACTGAAGTGAGCCGATATTTATTTGGGAGTTTTTAATAATAAACTTACAAGACCAATAATCGATAAATACGACTAAATAGGACAATTTCAATTGACTTTGCAGTTTATTAGCACTATTGACGCTGTTAAGGTCTTGCATGAGTATCAGGAGTCTTAGAATCAGAGTAATATATGTCGTTTCTCGTTTGATGCCGTGGCCTAATGGTTACAGCTCCCGACTTCTATGCAGAAGATCCGAGTTCAAATCCCTAAGTTTTTGTGTGTTTTTTTCTCTTTTTTTTTTCTCTTCGCTGCAATAATAAGTAGTTATAAACTATTTGATGGAATTATTAAATAGGTATTAAATAATAATTGAAGGAGTCATCTGGACTAGATCACTATAAACCAATAACCAGTTTCCAGCATTTCCATGAATAGTTTTGATAATACATGTAACTTATATATTATTAGAATTGGATTCTTTTTTTTTCCATCACTAAGTACGAATTTAATACGCAGTTTATAATAAAATAAAAAGAGCTGTCGGAGAACAGAGCAGCTTGACTATTCGATTTTTCAGATAATAATAAATTATATAGCCAGTATATACCATCAGATCAGAAAACAAGGCTAAAACAATGTGTGTGGGGTGTGTTTGTGGGACGTGGGGTCGAGGGGAGTGCGTGTGTGCGGGGCGGGTATAGAAACTCGGGCCGATATAAAATTAGTATTAGAATCTCATACACATTATAGTAAAATCTGGGACATGGTGTGATTTTTTTGTTATCAGTTTTAATAATAAACTGCTGTCATTTTAAAGAAATTTGTGGTCGAAAGGCAACTCGGGGATGAGCATCTAGCAATTTTTTATTGTGATGATGGGGCGGGGGATGGTTGGGGTGGGGTTAGGGCGGGGGCGCATCATTGATGTAGGTGTATATTTGATAAAACAAAACAACAGTGTGTTGGGATATCGTTGAGTGCCTGACCATTGCACCTACGTTCACGCACCTTCGCAACATCTCGATTGATTCTGAATTTCTGAAATTGTACGAATGTTCCGTACTGAACACATGCACGTGAATCTCGTATGTGTTAAAATACACGTTTTAATGCTTTTTTCAAATTTTTCGTATTGGCGAGTTACAGTTACATAGAACATAGAATAATAAAAAAAAAAACAGCACAGGAGCCAATTTATTAGGCTAGTGAATCTCGATATTATTTTACATGTAAAAGGAGGATGAGTGCAGTATCCTCAATTAAACAACCCGCTTTTAGGCTGTATTTTTTTTCATTATAGTAGTATTATTAGTGTTCGAAATATAGCGATTATTTAGCGAGATTATGCGACATATTGAGCTTGGCTGGTGGTGCTGAACGGCTAAACACTAAAACAGGGTGATGCCCGGATGGTATAATGAGTTTGTGTTATATGGCAATATGATATTTAAGTTTGTTTGATAAGTATTGGATACACATGGAGTTTGTTTACTGTGTATTGTTGGATAAAGTGATGTACGTTTTAAAATGGTGTTGTTTGTCATGGTTTTGCCATTTTGTGTTTACATAATTTGACTGTAGGGGGCGCTACGTAGATATTATCGGAGCGTTATTGTTTTTGACCTGTTCAGAGCTTCAGTTGTTGTGGTTGGTGTAAGTAACAGGGAATGTAGTGCTGAACGGCTGAACACTAAAACAGGGTGATGCCCGGATGGTATAATACGTTAAACTTTGTGTTATATGGCAATATGATATTTAAGTTTGTTTGATTAGTATTGGATACACATGGAGTTTGTTTACTGTGTATTGTTGGATAAAGTGATCGAAATTTTCTTTTGTTCGTTTTCCCTATATTTTTCTTTTGTAATTGGAAGACCATAACCACAGTGGCAGGATCCGGAATGAACACAGGAGCTCACGATTCCAAGTCAATTAAATTAATCACTGAACCACAGAGCTCCACTAGTCATAACAATATGTTTAATGAAATGGATTATAATACCTTACTCCCCATGGAAAAAATAGAGAAAACTATTTTGCAATAATGAATTTGTTTTCCTGTAATACCATTTTGATATAATTTATCAAGACCGGTAGGGATATTTGCCATTAAATGATCCGACCCCTATTGATTGAACCGCTCCCACATGGTCAAGATCACCTTGGTGGTAGTAACTTGGCCATTTCTTAATATATTTTCTGAAATGTTCAATATCATAACTATAAATGATTCAAATTCAAATATAGATATCTATATTTCTATGTTAATAATATATATACCATAACCTATACTTGTTCAATATTAACTAGGCCCATCCACAATCTGTCCGGTCATCGCACAATCAAATTGGAACGCATAGTGGCGGACTGTAAATGGGTCAACCACTAAATATGCAGTACGTTGCAAAATGATAGGGTCATAACCTCTTTTGATAAACTTATTAACAAGTTTAATAAAGATTGTATGAAAGTGATTAAGTGACAAATTTTGTAAATCACATCACCATAAGACTCCGATTGTGATAGTCCTTGACGCAGAATAGTTCTTAAATTACTTTCATATTTTAAAAGTAGATCAGGGTTGCGATAATAACATTTTGCAAAGGTTCTTCGAAGTTTATGGTAACGTTAGCCCTGCTGGAGTAGCGTTTTAGTTATTCAAATGTTACGAATATTAAAGTCCTCAACACGACTACAAGCTATAGAGAAACGAATAAGTTGAGAAACATAGACCCATAAGAAGTAGCTCGGGGAACATACCCATCTAAATGGGGATAATTAACAATATCAAAATTAAATCTCTTGTCATAGATTTTACTAATTATTTCGCCATTTTCAATAGAGAGATGTAAATCAAGAAAAAAGCGACAGTATCAGAAAAGTTAGTTTTGTTCAGTTGAAGTTCCTTAGGATATATACTCTGTAAAAAAAGTTTTGGACCATGGCAGTGTTCGAACCCGTACAATGATCGCTGAACCATGACATTCGACCATAACCCTTATTATCTCAGTTGATAATTCACAATAGATCAACAATCAACAATAATTATCGTTTACAATGAAAGTTTGCGAAAAAATAATAATCTTTTTATTGGTTACTCGAATGTGTCCGTAACTGTTACTTTTTATGGACTTTGCAACATTTTTTACAGACCCTTTCTGCGTTCGCGATATTTTTTTAAAATCAAATCTTGTTTGGAATTTAATGGTTTTGGTACCAAATTAACCGAGTAGGGTAGACCTAGGTTACTAAAAAAAGATACTAAAATTCTGTCCACTAGTTTTAATTTTGTATGACTTTATGTACCGTGGTCCAAACTTTTTTTACCGAGTATATATTATTAAAATGAGATATAGGGTCTATAGGAACCACAGCGTCCAAAAGCAATGGCATCGTAGGTCCGTACTGTACTACAAACAATGAGCAATATTTAATTGATTATATAATGAAAAAGATACAACAGAAAAGGGTGGTGAAGTTAGGGTTACCGACTTGGAACGGTCAGTAGGCAATAAGGCCTACAGGTTAGCTTGAATCGATTTGTTATGTACACAACCTGTCTTCAGCGCCGAAATAGACAAGACAGTGTAAAAAAACTACATCCCATCAAAAGGAATTCTCTAACAATAAAGTTAACATCCAGCATGTCCAGAGAAACTAACAAAAGAAACACTAATATGTTGTTGTAAATCTATATAAAATGCAAAATAAGAAACATCTCAGGATGTATCCAGAAGTGTACTGAACAAACCACAACAGTTGTAGACAAAGAGAAAAACAATCTAGGGTACGAACAGAGAACCTGAGGGACGAAAGCTCATGCACCTACATCTTCATTAGGTGCACTCATAGAGTCCCAAGAGGTTGTCTAGTCATCGCGCAAGGAATAATTTAAGCGTAGTAACTGACTGTAGAAGAGTCAATCACTAAACATGCAGTGCATTGTAATAAAGGGTCATTTTCTGACGAACTTCCTGATTGATTTTGTAAAGTGGTCAGGAAACCCGCCAGATTCCTTTAACTTACGAAGTTTATAGACCACATCTTCATAAAATAAGGGTTGTGATACTCCTAGTCGCAAAAGTGTTTTAAGGTTGGTGTTGTACTTCTCCCGTAGGGTTTCGTTGCGGCGGTAGAATTTTGAAAAGATCTACGTAGTTTGTGATAACGAAAACCCTGCTGAAGAAGTTTATTTGTAATAACATGATTTCGATTATTGAAGTATATAACATCATTAAAAGCTGTAGCAAAACGAATGAGCTTGGAGATATAAGCCCGGCATGATGTAGCACGAGGTACATCCCCATCCAGATGTGGATAGTTAACGATGTTAAGTTGAAATCATCTTTCTTATCATAGATTTTAGTATGTATAAACTCATTCGAAATCGAGTGGTGATGATCGAGGAATGCTACTTCAGTATCCGATAGTAGAAAAGAAAGGTTTGTCAATGTTCAAAATGTCATCCAAATACCGAGAGGTGTCATTAAAGGATTCAAATACATCTGCCTGAGTATCGGATGAAAAACTCAACATGAAATCTTTTTCGTAGCAATACAAGAACAAATCTGAAAGAACAAGAGGTACAGAGTACAGAGTTCGTACCCATAGGTATACCAACAATTTGTCTATAAATGGTAGTTCCATACCTGACGAAAACATTATCTAATAGGTAAATGAGTGCTTCACAAACATCCTGGCAAGTCCACATAGTGTAATTGTCTAAGCTGCCGTTAACAAAAACGCTTTGATATTATTATATGCCAAAAATGTAGATTTTTCTCCAGCGAAAGTTTTTTGAATAAGAGCAATAAGCTTGTCCTTGATTAGGTGATATGGTAAGGTTGTAAATAGAGTAGAGAAGGCATAAGTACTTATAGACTGAACTTTGACGTTTATTACACATCTTATCAAGAACGTCTCCTGATTTCAAATACATGTATACCAAAATAAATTAATTCCAGAGTTTTCATAAGTTTTAGTACACTATTGTTTAACGTGATCTTTAACGGCAGTAAGACAAGAAGTTTTTAGATGTTTGTGGTTGTGTGGGCATTAAAATTTGAAATAAAGCGGGCCTTATTCGTTTTTTTATGTAATTTAGGAATCGAGTACATAGTTGGCAGTTTGTTTTGCTTTTCGTCTACCTCAGCCTTGAAATCAGTGCACCGAGTGATATGTGTGGAAACAACATCATCCTCAGTAGAATGAACTGAAGTATACGAATTAGTGCTACTCAGTTCCAGAGATAAAACATTGACCTAATGTAGGCGTCAAACACTAATTACATTATTAGCTTTATCAGCAGGAACTAAAGCTAATTTATTATGAAATTCTTGAATTCCCGATTTTAAATTACGAAACGAAAACATAGGTCTCGGAGGAAGTAAAAGAGGGGTTAGCATTATAAAAGTTAATACGTGTATCTATAATTTTAAAAAATGATTTTTTTCCAAGTAGAAAGAGAGTTTGGTTCCGCATGTTCTCTACTACACCATTTTTTACTAAAATCCTCAATGGATTGGGCGATCCGAGCACGTAATACAAGTTGCAATGCAAACGTTGAAGAACAGACTGATTATGACTGCCAATGCATTTTAACGGGAATCTAAACGGATCTAGGGCGCCGCCATATTAGTATGACGTAACCAATATTGTTACCGTCTAGATACTTTAGAGATATGATCCCATGGAATTGATCGAGATGATACGAATACTTGGAATAGTTATCTGTTATGTTAAATTTACCAACCAGAAATATAGCAGAACAAATATAATTGACTTAAAAATAATTAACTAAATGACATTCGTAGTATATATCCAGATAATAAACGTATTTTCAAAACATTTAACCAATCAGTTGAATAAAATGAACTATACACACTGCATAACGGTTTCTAAACTTGCATTATTTCATTCACATTCAAACGCAGGGCTCAAATTTAGCGACAATTTGGACTGGCAACATTTCGCCAGTAGCAATTTTTGTAACTGGCAAAGCGAAAATGTTACTTGCAATTTCTACGGCTGTGTGTGTAAGTACAAATATGTATCAAATAAGTAAAACGCACAATACGATTCATCATTAGCAAACCTGCTAGATTCCATATGTGTCCTACAAATACAAAGACATATCAGGGAAACTTCAAACTATTAAAACACCATTGATATGAAAGCATATGTTTAAAACAAAGCAGACATTGTATTCTAAATTATTTTGATGCACTTGCAAATTTTTGCCAGTACCTGAAATGTTTACTCGCATGTAGAAAATGTCACTTGCATTTTGCCAGTACGCCAGCTTAAATTTGAGCCTGTTAAAACGCATATACCGACTACATACATACTTCCAATCGATTTCAATAATCGAATGTTTTCTTATCCATCTTTTAAAGTACTATTTTCTATTTCAAGTTTGTTTAAGCGTTGACTTGTCCCCAATCTCATTAAAATCATTTCCTAATTAAGCTTTGACACTCTCCGCTAATGGATCTAACAACTTTGCCTTTGAGGTCATGTCAGATCGACTTTTCATCTAATCAATATTCATGAGAAGATCAGCTAAATTCAACCAATGAAATCGCCCGTTTCATATGCACTTTAGATGATATAAGAGTGAACTGAACAAACGAAATTACATAAAACAGATCTATACCCGAATAAAGATAAAGTCTTCGTGTGTTATTGCTGTGTTATTGCACGATAAATACAAAGAAATGCACTAAATGGCATGTTTTACATCAAGATACGAAGAAAATCATCGCTGTCATGTGTGTTTTGAAAATATATATTCCACCGAAATTATTACGACATTAGATATTCTAAATAGTAAGCCACAGTACATCTGACCCGCTTAGCTCAGTTGATAGCGTACTCGACCGCTGACCCAAGAGTGTAATTTTAGTGTGGGTTTAATCCCACGAATCGGTAAAAAAAATTGTAACGCTATTAAATTCCGTCAAACAATCTTTATATTTTTGTTCAGTAAATATACAATAATGGTTGGTGTATTGTTTGTCAATTTGTCAACGCAATTCTTTTGTGATTTATAAGCCAAACTTTACGGACATTGTCTCTTTCAATACCGAGCGTAGACTGCGCCACAACGTTTTACTGAAACGCGACATGTGCAGTGAAACTGTCAATACCGAATAATTGTGTAGGCTGAAATCTGGCTACTTGTCAGGTCAATCTGACTTGACCTGCGATGGAGCGTGGTCAGATCGAACAGTATGGTAGCGTGATAAAGTGTCTGGTTTTAATGCGATTGACTTGCCCCATACTGATTAACTTAACTGAATAAACTGAACACGCACGCAATTATCAATCACCCCACATACAGGCAGTTGAATCTCTGTTTACCAGTATTGGCTTGTGTTTGAGAGCACGTAACTGCGTCATGATGGATATGACATTATAATACGAATATAAAAAAGAAGTGTATGAAATACTGATCCCGATCTCATTACAAAATATCAGCGTCATTACCTGATTGACGTAATTTCGTCCCATCGATATATTCCAAGCATACAGCTAATAGACGTCAAACCATTCATTCCTTCTTCCTGAAAAAACATATTAAATTACATGCACCAGGTTTAGTAGATTTAATTTAACGATTCAGATGCTATGAAAAAATGTAATTGATGTAGGAGATGTCAGAAATGTGAGCCGATCCACGGTATTTATACGCGCCTCCTAACAAGTCTGGCTATGCATAGCTTGTTATGAGCATTTATATATATACTGCAGAACATTGACACATCTTATTTGTATTTAGTTGTACTTTAAAAGAAAACAGAAAAGTGTCTGAGGAATCATCCGCTGAGTACAGTTGAATGAATTTTTTTGGTGTTAAGCAGGTTTTGACTTCATTAGTTTTAACAGACTGCCTCAATACTGGATCCTTAATAGGTTTACAGCGTGCTGTAGATAATTTAAATTCTATCGAAAAAAATAAAATGGCCATATAGTGTTTAAAGTACATACATATTAAGAACTTAGAAACTGATCTAGGGACACTATTTTTTTTTCCAGAGAAAATAATTATTTTTTAATACAATTTAACCCGAATAAGTATGTCCAAATGTGGCTGTACCACTACTACCATCCATGAAAATCTCCAAATTGAAAGTACCAATGTAGTTGATGAAACTCCTTTTCTTATTAAACGTTCACAATGTAACATTTTAATAAAGAATCAATAAATGTGGCTTTCTTTCCCCAGAAAGTGACTTTCTTAGGCACGTAGGTTAAGGAGGGTGAGAGGTGTTGCAATCATACATCATGCAAAAACAGGATGCTACTTCTTTTTTTTTTTTTTTCTTTTTTTCTTTCTGTTGTTGTTGTTTTACATATCAGTATTTTTAGCGATAAATACGTATGTACAATTATTACAGAAAATAATAATGAGTCGTTTAAGTAATAAAATCGTAAAAGTTTCTTTTGAAAGAATATATGTCGGTTGTTATGTAAGCGTAGTAGAAACAACTATTTGCTAAGTCTTAAAAGTACACGTGTTTTCAACGCAAGTCCTTTCAAATCTAACATTATTATCAATGCGTCACCCTTATTGTGTCTATTGAGAAATACCAGTTTGCAAGTTACAATGTAGTGTTTTCTACACATTTAAGTCGATAAAATGTGATATTTAGTTTATTTCTACTTAAAACAATAATCATGTGTATCGTTGTAACTTGTAATTTACATCGCCTTATAGATTACAAGAAAACAGTGATACAACGTATCACAAGCCGGTCAGAACAGTTACATAAAGTCAGTACATAAGAAAACAGTAAGTGGACTGTATATGAACGAACAGTGTGTAGATGTTAACTTTTGTTTTTTTAATTGTCAACAATCAAAACACATTTATCTTGAAAGAGCTGAGCACTAGATGAAGTAGTCACAATGAGACAAAATGAACATATTTTTAATTTTGGTATCTGTGTTGTATAATGTTATAATATGAATATGATAGATATTTCAGTGAAATAGTATGTGTAATGGATCACTAAATAGAATGTTGTTTCATGATTAGAAGGAGAGGAATTGGGAAAATATCATGGTTATAATATGAAGAATTGGGAAAATTATAAAAGACAACTTAATGATGATATAATAGCAATTGGATCGAAAGATTCGCGACTGTGAAGGTAATCTCAGTTTTTGGCAATGTAAATTTACATTAGAAGAAAAGGTTTAATGTTAGATGTTTTTTATTACTGAAATTTGATAAGTAGTTCATAAGAATAAGTAGCAGTGGAGCAGATCTATTCAAACTCTTTAGAAGATGCTTCAGTTAAAGTTTCATCATCCCACCGCTGCTGGTTCGAATCCCACTGGGAGCTCGAGTTCTACCCAGGAAAAATGCGTGGTCTGCCTCCACCACAAACAAATCGACCGTCATATATAACCTTCTATGTGTTGATAATGACGTAAAATACCATACAAACAAATAAAGTTTTATCAACTCCGTTTAATGACTGAAGAGGTGTTGCTTCTTTTAACAGTTAGTAATATTCAGACACATTTCCTTTATATTATTCTTATAATTAAAATTAATTATTGAATAAATGCAAGTTATGTAGAAAAACTAACGGGGCACCGCGAGCTTTTAAAAAATCAAGATTGCCGTTAACATCAATCAATACTCAGAGACGATAACGATTTGGAACCAGATGTATTCGTATGTATAGACTTTATCCCTGAACGTCTCACACCACAATTAATTTTCCATAGGGTCCTATTGCAATTTTTTTTGTTCGCTGCATAGAGATAAACACAATTTACAACATGTATTTATGCTTAAATTCTTCATTGATCCAATATCTGCAATTTAAACACAATTGACAAATATTTACCAGATTGAACTTTTTTTAATTTCATGTTTTAGAAATAAATTTATCAAAATTTATCAAAATTTAGAAATAAATACAACCCCGTGGTGATAAGACACATGCTGTGTAAAATGAGGCAGAATTAGCTAGAAGAAAGAAATATAAAAAGATCGGACAGGGAAAGTAGCATTCAAGGAGGACAGTCAACCACAAAACACAGAAACAAACACGCACACAGACAAACAAGAAGGCAAAAGCAATAATAAATGCAAACGACATCACAAACACAAAAGGGTTGACAATAGGGCTACCGCCTTGGAACGGTCAGTGGCAAAGTAGGCCACTGGGGGTTTAAACCGGTTCAAGGGTGCACCAAACCTCACACTTACCCTACAGTCATCCTATTAAAACAGGACAGTGTAAATAAAGAAATCCCCGCCATGATCTAATTTCTAACCAACAAGGCAGCATCAATAGGCAATATAAGTAAAACACAAATATAAAAAAAAAAAAACAATAGCCTAGAAAGCCACACTGAAGGTACTCAATGACTTGGCAGAAGCCAGAGCAACAAGAGAATAAACCATTAAGGGCACGACAAGAAAGATCATAGACCATCAAACGCCACCGTCCCAATGGGCTTTAGGTAGGCATCATCATAGGGTCCACAGCCTGTCCGGTCATCGTACAATTAAAGAGGAACTCTTATATCAACATGCATTTTTCTGTGATCTCTTCCTAAAATGCTGTAGAGTTAGAACCTGGTAAAGATAAATCAATGTGTTCTGTAAAATGTAGAAAAGCGGACTTTTTTTTTTAATCTACCTCCTTCATTTGTAGGGCATGAGTATTCAAAGGATATACTAGGGTTGTGAGTCCTTAAATTGATACGTAATTCAAGTAGTAGAAGACTCATAAAATGCCTGTATACCAATTTGACTGCGTTCCGGTATTCTTAATAAAATTCAGTTGTTTTATAAACAGTAAAATGGCGTTGATACACAGTCCAACCCCCATTGCAGCTTTCTGATTCCGGGATAAATATAGACCGAGCCTTGAGGCTTTGACGTCTCACACCACAATTAATGTTCCATATGGTCCCATTGTAATGTTTTTGTTCGTGGCATAGAGATAAACAAATTTTACAACATGTATTTATGCTTAAATTCTTCATTGATCCAATATCTGCAATTTAAAACACAATTAACAAATATTTAACAGCTTGAACTACTTGATAAAACTTTGTACTGATCCATGTTCAGCTTATGTCAAGCTCAAGGTCATATGTGTATTGACAAAGTCAATATTTATCAAGTATGTATTTATAAATCAAGGTTAGCACTGCCTAGAAAAATGTGTAAACATAGTATACTGATAGTGTCACGCAAAAATATTCAAGATTATTTGAGTTTTAATTTTTATCTTTTTCAAATGCAATCTCAATGGGATTACACAAAATGGGTCATCATTCTTAATTGCTGTCAAGAGTTTCGCAGTCCCGTCGTCTGAATAGGGGCGCAGTTAGTCGCATTAATGTGATGACAATCTTTCTGCGTGTATATGGTTCTCTAGTTTTTTTGGGATGACAATAGGATAAAAGTGAGGTTTGGTGCAATGTAGAACCTGGTTTAAACTTCCAACGCCTTTTTTTGCCACTGACCGTTCTAAGCGGTAGCCTTATTGTCAGCCCTTTTATTATCTTGCCTTGTGTAATTATTGTTTGATTCTATGCGTGTTTGTGGTTGACTATGGTCCCCGAATGCTACATTTCCTGTTCGACTTTGATATCTACTTTTAGTTTAGTTTACACACATTTGTGTATAGAATATATTAATAGTATACAATACAAGCATAGGTCAAGAACGGTATGGTATATAGTTTACAAAATTCGTAATAAAAGACTGAATATAGGTGAAATAAGTTATGTTGTAATTGATCCCACTTTGGTCCGGCATGGTACATCTATCTCACGACCCCTGCTGCATCACTAGGCAGACATTTGAGCCGCCTTCGCTATCGTTTTGGTTTAAAAGTAGGGAAAATGTGAACAATAGTATCGAAAGGGGTTTGCTGATATATTATTACAGGTTAACAGGGTTGCCCATGTTAAGTCCGGGGACACCCTAGTTTTCCGATTTTAAAATCAAAATGAAATGAGGAATCTACTATCCAATATAGCTGATGTACTGTACCTGTAAGAGACAAATCATAGATATGCAATTTTTGTAACAGGCACATTTTAAATGTTTTGAATGCATATTGACTGACAAAACCCGTTATATATTTATTTCAGATATGGCATATAATACAAATGTATTTCATTTCTCTGGGTGAAAGATTGGGATTTCTGAGTGAAAGAATATTTATAATCGCTAAATATAAAAAATACAAACACAAAACTTACTGTGACGTTGAGTCATGACGTCAAAAAACGTTGACGTCGACGTCAGTAGTATATAAACTGCGGGTGCGAGCCCACTTTTTTCATCGGGGAGTTTTATGCAACAAGTCAGTAAATTTGTTGGCCGGGAAGCCAACCAACAAATTTAAAACTCATTGCAACTCCCCTAAAAAAAAAACGCTTGCACCCCCAGTTTATATACTACTTATAAATAATTGATACTAACGACTTGCTACTTTTTTAATCAACCCAAAATAAAACAATTTGCAGATCGGGTAATCAATATCTTTCAAATCCAACACCGCAGATGATTTTGGCCTCAGTTGTTAAACAAAGTTGGAACACCAGTTTGTATGCTGCCCGCAAATAATTGATCTTGCTACTTTTTTGGGTGAATCTACTTTTGGCGAAGTTTTTAAATCAACAACCCAAAACAGCATCAGGTTTAGTCTTGGTTGTTAAACAAAATCAGAAGGAACAGGACAATCATCCTCGTCATCACTATACACATCACGTTCGATCATGGAATATTTTATTTTTTTACATTTGCGTATTTTACGTTTCAAGTTGAAAAGCTTTCTATCGGTAAGATCACGTTTTTCTAGATAATAATACATTTCCGATAGTAATCGCCCACTTTTGTTAATTTGACTTTTCCTAGTATCTAGAAAATCAGCACGAATCACATCATATTCCACCCAACCCTGTTTGCGTGCCAACAATACTCTTCTATATTTACCTTTCAACTCCTGAAGTTTTTCACATGTCTCTTCCACAAATGTTTGTTCCATGTATAAAGTATTATATTAAATTATTATTTATATGCTAGTGTATCCCGACCATTGTCTAATATGTACCTTTTGTCATCATATGCGGACAAACCTTTTTTTATTAATTTCATAGCTGCCCAGCTTGTGTTGTTAGATCTGATAACTTTCATTTTATGATGAGCTTCTGTTGCCGTGAATAAAATATGTTTGTAGTTATCATGTGTTATCTCTTTTTTGACAACACATTTTTTAACACCTTTGCATTTCTTTTTTTCCCCAGCCATTCTACAAGATTGTAGTGGCCCATTCATTTGGCTATTAACAACATGGATAATAATATGCTAATATGAGAGTAATACACAAGATTTTACAAAATCAATACATGTATTCCATAAATACTCTCTCATACTCTTTCACTCATTTTTGTAAAAACTGCTGTCAATCTTATAATGTCTTAAAGCATTTTTTTTAATGGACCTTCTCTTAATCCTATAAAAGAAAGAAGGAAACAAAGAGAAAAGAGATACTCTGTGTGCACGGTTTTTGCATTTCTTTGTTTCATTATTATCAGCTAAAATTTACGAGTATGACTTACTCTTTAATCCGACAAACTCTACGATCACCGCACCACAGTCTTCGTCTTTAATAACCTTTTTGTTATCGCTGAAGTAAAACTCACTTTTTGGATCATAATCGCTGTTATCAAAAAGTTCTTTGTCTTTGTAAAGATCATCATACACATCTTCTATCCTAATTTCATAACACAGAGAATCAGTGTCAGTAAACAACAACTTGACTTTTTCATTGTATTTGTTTTTGGTATAATTGTAGTGGAAATCATACATCAGTCAAGAATACACATACCAACATAACAAGGGCGATTTAAAACAAGTCTTTCTTTCATTCTGTTTATAGCAAACAAGTTTTCGCTAAACATCTTATATCTTACATGAAATAAACGATGGTCTTGCCGCATATTTCAAAAGAACTTCCTCGTCATGAGTCAGTTTAACATTAACTCTCTTTCTCAGGTTTTCCATCGTCTTACCAAAAACCGAATTATTCATAAGCTTAAAGAAATCTTTTTCGAAAGCATGTTTTCCTGCTGTCCTTTTTGTAGTATTGAAGTCGATATACACTTTAAAAATTGAGACTCATCAAACTGGAGTATCCTGTGTATCTTTTTCACTTTCAACCCCAAACTTTCATACAACTTTAAATTTCTATAATGTGTAATATATTTTTCCGTGTCCTTCAATGTAGTTACAAGTTTGTTAACTTTACTAGTTCCCAAATCAAACTTACTCTTCAAGTTCTTGCAGTAGTCCGACAACCACTCATCTTTTATATGTAAACTTTCCGGAGCGAGAGAATAATCAGTATGCAAGTCATGTAACTCTTCTGGATATTCAAGATCACACTCAACAATATAGTTTGATTTCCCTTCTTCAAATTTATCGATCCATTTAAAATTACCAGTTGGTAAAGGCTGACACATCGCCCACCCGTAAAAGTTGTTAGCATCAAGATACATTATATACTTGCTTTGTTTGCTACTATCATAGTTTTCCATATACTTATTATTAGCTTTCGAATATCTAGTCGCAATATAACTCACGCCACCTCTCATCCCTTTTTCCACAAACAGATATTTATCAATATCAGTAATCAAGTCAAGTTTAATCCCAGTCATTTTCAAACAGGCATCCCAAGATAAACCGGGAATACTGAAGTAATGACAATGATCTAATTTGTAATACTCAAAGCACATTTTTCTGAAGTTCTCAAAAACATCAGCTAGCAGCAAAACATCGCTTTTCAAATACAGATCATGATATTCCCCCATGTTTTTGATCGTGAACGTCTTCCATATTTGTTTAGCATGCTAATAATCTTCATCTGAGATATTTGCATCATTTAACTGAGAGTAGAAGCTTTTCTTGTCAGGCAATTGTTTATCTTTGAAACGTTCAAAGCTATCCATATAATCATACGGGTAAACTCCTTTTCTCTTCAACAGTTCTAACTTTTCATCAGAGTATTCTTGAGAGATATATTTAAACAACGGAATGTTTATCACCAAGTTATCGAGTGACTGTGACATAAACTGGAAACTATCTATAAACACCAAATTTGACCCCAACATGAAAGCCAATTACCTTTCCATGTTATTTGGTATAACATTTATCGTTTTCTTAATCTTTCCGATGTGCTGCATTATAAAGTGAGCGTCGTAGCCTCTCAAATTATGGAACACAACAGGTATCTTTTAGTCAACTTGAAACTGAGATTGCATGCATCATGGGCACTTCCTCTAAACTTCCCAGTTATATGACAGTGATCTCTAACTGCTCTATCACACGTCATATATCATTAATCGCAAATATGACAATTCTCAGCCGCCCTAAATTCTTTTTCTTCTGCCACTGTCATTGTCAAATCTTTCTTAAAACATGCATTCGCAGCTTTTTTACAATATTTTTTTTCCCTCTATCATTTGTTCTAAAAACTTATTAACAGAATTTGGTCTTCTGTATGTTACAACAGGTTTGGAATATTTGTCATCATAGCAGCAGACAACCTTGTATCCGTAACTACAATCAGTATGTTGTTGATATGGGTCTGTATACGAGTTTTTTGGATTATTTGTGTCTGAAGTGTTTTTTTCTGTTATTGTTTCAAAGTCAGCATATATACTAAACCAAATTGCTAAGTATCAACCTAAGAATATGTCAATAATATTCCCATTGTTTTGTGCATTTTGAGCTTGATTAGAGATACGGTTAAACTGCAAAATAACGAGTGTAAATCGTCTGCTCTGATTGCATGAACATATTTTAAAACTTTTAAGTCAATGTGTTTTCTTAGAAATAAGTTATAACACTTATACAACTGGGTATATAGGATTTTATTTAGTACTTCGAATTAGTGAAGCTTTCGATGTTCCTAATTCTAAAATATGCCAGTTAAAATTATTTTGACATCAGGTTTTACTAGCATTACCACTACAAATGCGTTTGCAAAAGACATTTTCGAAATATTTAACGTTAACGCTGAATTACAGTTACTTAAATTTCAAACAATATTCAATTTAAAGGGAGGTAATTTAAGATTATCCATATTTAATTTTTTTATAGACGGAAAATCTGCGATAAATGGGTCAATTTTTTATGTTTTTTTCTATTATTTCATACCAATTTTAAGAATGTTATATCTTTAACCGATCTTTGACTCATGTTATGTGTTTTATCAGCACATTTCATGTTTTCATATAAAGGGAGGGTAACTCTCAAAAGATGTAACAATTTAAACAAAAAATAAATGTTCTACAAACTATGAGTCAAAACAAAATACTTGTCATATATCTATTCTAAAATATATTTAAAATAAGAAATTAAGTTAAGATACAAATGTTGATACTTAGCAATTTTGTTCAGTGTATAACAAATGGAACCATTAATTGCCTATTATAGTTTTTAAAGAAAACCTTTTCACTCGCAAAAGGCATTTTTATTGCTTGCTTGCCATTCAAAGAAAAACAATCAGGTTTATGCTTTTCCAAGACTTTTTCTAATGTAAAGCATTACAAGCATGTTTTGCAGAACCATTTTTTTTCTTTATGAGATGTTTGATTACACATTAAACTGTTGAAATTCTTTATCCACACATAATGGTTTTTTTCTTCTTCGACAATCAAAAGCATATCACATTCTTCTTCTACTCTATTTTTTGATATGTACAGCGGATACACCCCACTTGTTTCATATCCAAATATATTAAAACATATATTATTTTGTTTTTTCTATTTTTGGGATTTTTCAAGATCAACAATGTGCTTTTTGTACTTTGTTATTCTTTGGGGATGTTTTGCAGCAGGAAATTTATATGTCAAATGGCACCATCTAAAGCACTCGTCATATTTTTTATATATTATATTTATTAGACCTTTCATAGAGTTAGAAAGTGCTTCTGGTAACTCTAAATAAGAGCTACCCCTCAATGGCTTATACTTCACCCTGTTTACGTAATGCATATCTACTGATTCAACTGTCCATCCACTTCCCTCGGAGATCCAGCTTCCAATTCTACTCATAATTGCATCAGTTGCTGTATCTAAAGCACCCTTGATATCCTTTTCATTTAAGATTATTGCCGCCTTTGATGTAAAGTAAGCTGTTTTGTATGTAATCGTGACTTTACCTAGCTTAGCGAAAGTCATTTTTAAAGCAACGCTCAATTTAAAACCACCCGTTCTTTTTAATTCCGCCTTGAGGAATTCTGTGACTGATTTTCGCGTCAGGCGAAGCTGCGCGAGTGGACTTAATCTATCCACAATACCCACAGAGAAAACCTTACTATATTGTTTCGGGGATCTTTCGATTTCTTTTACAGTCATTAAATAATATATAAATACAGACTTCTTTAAGCCCTAATTAATTAATTTAACCTGCATACAAAATAATATCAATTCCCTCTTTCAATAACTTGCCGTAGTAATAAATAAACAAATCAATAGTTATGGGACCGTTAGTCGCTCCTGTGATCATTTTATCACGCGATCTGTTTAATCTTTTGATATCATGTTTTCTTATTTCCCATGGTAGTTTCATCTTTTGGGCTTCGGTAAAATCTTTTCAATCAAATCCTTGAAGTTTCCAAAAAATAATAGTTCTCTGTCAAATGTATTTGTACCCTCAAAATCAACCAACAAAGCCTGCTTCTCACAATCTTTTCTGAGACTTTCTATATAATCCGTGTATACCATATAATATTATACTATTCTTATTCTTTTAAGCCCTAATTACATAAATAGTAATGATAGTATATTATATGATGAACTGTATATATTGTAACAGATTATTAGGTGTTTTTGATTCTTCTGAATGTTGCATGGATTGTTTTTTGTTTTACATAGTCGACAAAAAGACGCACTGTAAAAATTGTATTGGGTACAAACTATGCTATTATTGCACGTATGCATGTGCAAATTGTATAGCACTTGCGAGGTTTTTACGGAGAACGTATTTGTTTCGAATGTGGGACTCACAATGGATATGATCTTGTTGTAGAGTATCGGGGAGATTTGTTTTACAAGACTGTACAAATTTTAGATAAGATAGGAGGTCGGAAAAGAGTAATTAAATTTATTTACATTTTCCAGAAGATATTCAAGCTATTAGAAATAAAGAAAGAAACAAAGCCAATTAAGACAAAAGCTACTAGAGACAAGTACGACGCCATATGGAAACAAGTTGAAAATGAACTGGTTTAGTAACCATTAAATTTATACTTTTCAATATACCTTTCCAGGGGCTCAGTAAAACTATCATTTTGCTGCAGGTGGAGTATTTTAGAAAAGCATGCTGGGATTATTTTCCCATCTGGCATATTAGATGTTTGCACATATGAAAGAAGTTGTTTAAAACTCCTATGATATGATTTTAACAAAACCTTTTTCTCTGTTATTTTAGTTGTGTTCATCAAAACCGCAATTATTGGGGGAATTGCTCCAGCAATAGCTATGAAAACAGGAAATGCGGGGGTTAATACCAATGCGGCAGTACAACCAATTATCCCACTTGTGATTTGTAACCCTGTATTAATTCTACCATATAATTTGTAACTAAGTCTGCAAGCTGCGGCTTGTCGAGTCAAGTAACTAATTAATTCCTCCTTGCTTTTAATTTCTTTCATTATAATAATAATTAGATTAATTAAAATATTTAGAAAACAATTACTCTTGTTCTCCGGTTGATATATTACCATACTTTAATAGCTCGTCGATTATGCTAATACCTTTATTTATCAACTGTGGACTATTATTTCCAGGTTTAATACTTCCACATACTAACTGTAGATCATTAGCGAGATCATCGGGACTATTGTAATATCCCGCACAACCTTCTAAAATCTTCTTGTACTTTGAAGAACTTTTATGAATTGGTAAATCAGATAATTCTGTCAGTTCCTTGAATGCATTTTGAGATAGCTTCGAGTATGCTTTTCCATTGTTGTAACGCTTCGTCACCAAATCAATAAAATCATCATCCACTTTCAGATCTGGCACAACTGACCCACCTTGTCTAGCAATTAGTTTGTTATGACCAACAGGATTAGGTATATCAGTTTGAAGCATACCGTAGTGACCATCTTTGCTTATTTTGTATGAATGTCTTTTCTGCTGTATACCTTCACCGGAAGTCTTTTTTGTAGTCTCTCTGGCTGTCCGAACTCGTTCTGGTAACCTTTGTATGTAATAATCAATAGTTTTAATTTCACAAGCCACCCCATCAAGTTTAGTTTTAAACGAGGCTAAAGTTTTCTTTCGTAATTTAGGGTTATACATTAATTCTATAAGTTTATCATCAGTTCTTGTAGTTACCGATTTCTGAAACATTTTTTCCAACTTTTTTTTGTCAAGGTTGTCTATTTGTACGTCTAGAGCTTTTAACTTTGATAGACAATTTATTGCGTGTTTTTTTAGCCTTTCTGACATACTTTTCATAATCAGTATCCTTATCAACAATATTTGGTATTTCAGCTGTAACTGGCAACTCATACTTACTAAAAAAAAAATTATTCATACCAACATCTAAGACAACATTATACGTTGGTTCCTTGGGCCTCGCAGCAGGTTCTTCTTCCGATTCCTCTTCTTCCGATTCTTCTTCCTCTTCTTCTTCCTTTTCTTTTTCCTCTTCTTCCACTTTAGCAAATAACTGAGGTATTCCCTGATACATTTCTCTTTCTTGTACTTCCTCACTGAAATATTTCTTTCTATAATTCACGACTAGCTCCTTTTTGTAGTCTTTTTTGAATAACTTTATTTTCAAATTCTTCAACAAGATTATTCGATATTTTCATTTTATTCGCTAATTCTTTCCACTTTAACAAAGACATGTATACTATAGGGTTAGATTAAAATAACATGAGTTAAGATTAGTTGAGTATTATCCAAGTACTATTATAATGGAAATTCCAAACTATGATATGAAGACAGACAACGGTAATTTCAAGCAGATATGGAACTTCATGCCAGACTGTTGTTTTAGAATGCTTGTATGCGGTAATTCAGGATCTGGCAAGACAAACACATTAGTTCACATGTTGCTTAAACCTTTAGTTTACTACGACAATATTTATTTGTTTGCTAAAAACTTGGGACAGTCAAAGTACCAGGTCTTGTCACAAAAAATTGAAAAGATAGCAAAAAAGAAAAAAAATCCGGTTGAAGCCATACTGGAGTGTTCGAATGATCAAGTCATCCCTGTGAATGATTTGGATTATGATACTCAAAAAATAGCTATTTTTGATGATTGTGTTTGCGAGCGTAACCAAAATGATATTGTCGATTATTTCATCCAAGACAGGCATAAGAATTGTTGCGTGATTTACTTGTCACAATATTATTACAAAACTCCCAAAGACATTCGTTTGAACTGTTCTCACTACATCTTCTTCGCCACTCCAGTTAATCGTGGGCTGGGCATGGTTTCCAATGAACAAGGTGTTAGCAAAGAGCAGTACAGAAAAGCAACCGACAAACAGTACGATTTTCTGTATCTCGATCGTCCGAAGAAGTTAGTAAGACGTAACTTCTACGGTGAAATTTAATCTAATCATATTAATGGGACTTTTTAATGATCTTGGAAACGAGGAAACTAGTTCAGGTGGTGTTAATATTACACATTTTGGTATTGTGCTGTCTGAGTATGCAAAACATAAACACCTGGTTAATTATGTTCACAAGGGTAAAAATCAGGAAGATATTCTGAGAAGTGATCTCAACATGGATAAAAATAGAATTACCAATGTTGGTAATCCAGAAAAAGCAGATGATGTAGCAACAAGGCAATTTACTCAAAGAAGAATAACAAAAATCATACGTGATTATAGTATTGATAAAATTCCAGACATGATGAAAAATTAGACAACAGGTGTTGGTGACAATATAAGTCTGATACAAAAGCAATTACAGACAAACCGTGAAAAAATGATTGAAATTCAAAACGGTTTAAAAGATAAAATACTACTTCTAGGTGATGCTTTAAAAGAGTTAGAAAAGAAAGAAGATAGATTGGAAGATGATAGCGAAAACTACAAGAAATTAAGTGAACAAATAAGATCTGGTGTTCAAAATATTAATACACGGATTGGAGAAATCAATAAACAAATGGTTGATAACAATGAACTTGAAGCTGCTATTACTACTGCTACGACACAAATGAGAACTGCTTTTACTGCTGAAATAACTCAAATAAAAATATTAAATGGGCAGACAATCACTTACGTTGATGATATTAACAAAGATTTTGAAGACATCAAAAAGGAAATGGTTGACAGAAAGTCGCTAACAAGCTGCCCAGGATGAAACAAACAAAGCTTTTGATGATGAAATAAATATCTCAAAGGTGCATTAGGACAGGATTATGCAAAATTAAATGAAAAAATGGTTGACAGAAATGAACTCTTGACTGCTATTGATGATGTTTTAAAGCAATTGAAAGCTGCCCAGGATGAAAGGAGCAAAGCTTTTGATGGTGAAATAGCTTCATTGAAACAGTTTAATCAAAAGTCTGATAGTCGCCACACAACACCTCTTGGCACAATTGATGAGTTGGAAGTAAAAATAGATAATGCAAGCTGGATTGTATTGTTTGAAGCAACACTAGATGAAATAAGCATCATGAAAGATAATGTTGGTTATGCGTCATTCCCGACACGAAAACCACTTCAAAGAACCATTCATCAGCTCTTTCTTGAACCGTTTACTTTTGTAGCAAATCCATTTATAGGCACTGATCCATATTTTACTTTTGATACTACTGGGAGGATAACCATTAGAAAATCCGGACGCTATAAATTTGAAGAAGACTTTACTTACAAATGGGGAAACGCAGACAATTTTTATTTGGGTGCTGTTAGCGCTCAGGAGAAGTTCTTATATCATAACAAAGGAATATTGAAAGAAATATTTGAATTAAATCTCACAAAAAGCAACATAATTTATATAGGATTAAACATACGACGTGGCACTACCCAAGTTTTAATTTTGAAAAATCTAGTTTTAAAATGTTTGCATAGGTAATTAATTGTATCTACTTATGTTATATGGAACAAAAACTTGTATTATCATCAGAAAGAGCCGCATTAATTAATAGCTCAAAAACATCGAGTAATTTTACAACCGTATTTGATAGACCATTGATATTAGACAAGAACACACAGTATGGTATTGGGCTCGATAAGATTGATTCTATGACTTACTCATGGTATAATATTAGCGAGGATTTTAATAACAAAGTGATAAGGTATCACAATAGAAAAGATAAAGATCCAAAAGCAATTACTTTTACAAATGGAAATTACAGTTATGCTGATATCGATAATTATATAAAAGAAACATTGACTGTAAACGGTGACTTGATTGATGACTCACCTGTCCCAATAAGAATTGAATTTGATTTATCAAGCTTCAAATGTTTAGTTACCATTCATAATAATTTCATGCTTGATTTGAAAGATTCAAACTTTCTCAATCAAACCGAGACTGCAATATTTCGTATGTGTCGTGCTCGGCCGTTTCCAAAGGTCCATTATCATACTCTTTTTTATAGCACAGTGGCGTTGCTTGTGCAGTGTGGCGGCAGTAAAACGTCTCCCCGCGCTTGCAATCAGTACTGTTATGCATTCGATTTTTGGAGATCGCTGAGCTCGATACTTATATTTAGTTATCGGTGGTACATTTTCAATTTCTTTTGTTTTCTTACTTAATTTTTGATTCGGTGGTTCCACTACTCCGGCCGATAAAAGGCTCTGGGTATCGTTTAACCACTCATAGGATACGTTGTCTGCTTTTTATACGCAGGCTTCATAACCGCTGCTCCCAACTAAATTCCATTATGTTTATTTCGCTCTTCGGGGCATTTAGTTTTATTAGATACTTGGACCATACGCCGTACGACATGGGGAAGCAGTAAACTCCAAGTCCACTGCCATATGCATGCCATCTTCGGGATGGTTAAAATTGTGTACTATTGATTTTATGAATATTGAGTTCTGCTCAACCCGGGGCTAGAGGGCGTGAGCGGTAGCTAGCATATTTCACTACCGCTCATGAACAGTCTCAGTTAAACCGAGACTGCAATATTTCGTATGTGTCGTGCTCGGCCGTTTGCAAAGGTCCATTATCATACTCTTTTTCACACTTTGATTGGGTTAGACAAAGATGCGGTTATTAGAGACAGTAGTACCAAACATAACAAATTCTATCGATACTTTATATATCCACTGTGATTTGATAAGTAATTCTATTGTTGATGGATCATATAAGTACAGCCGACCTTACAAGATCGTATCCTTTTAAAGATGAACCGATAAGAGTCGGGTTCTACGGAGTAAACAAAACGATCATTAACAGTATTACTATTTACATAACCGATTTCTCCGGTAAAATTATTAGTCTCAACGGAGTCCACACATCATTTCGATTTGTTTTGAAAGAATTCATGTAGTTGAGTAACTTACGTTTTATCTAACATATGTTATATGACGCGATTAAAAAAAGATTATGATACTAGTATGGGAACCTATACTGAAGTTGACAGATTAACTGGAGCCGGTATATTTGACATTTTTTCAAAAGTTGGGTCAAAAATATTTAGCGAGTCTGTAAAAACAGCAGGCAAGAAAGCATTAGAAACTGCTGGAAAACAAATCATAGAGAGTGGTTCTAAAAAACTTGGAGATAATGTAGGTAAAATGGCTGCTGATAAATTAGTTTTAGTTATTAAACCTAAACCAAAAGGTGAGATAATTTTAAAAGAACTTACAAAAGCTGCCACAAAAGATGTTGTGGCTGATAATATAATTGAAGAAGATGTAAATGCAAAAATTAACAGATTACTATCCGGAAGAGGAATTCCTGCCAGAATTAAACGATTAATTTAATCTAATTACTAGTATACATAGACGTTTCGAAGTGATAAATATAATGCTAGATATGAACATGTACCCATTCAGTTAGATACCCCATTAACTAGTCCTGGAGATAATACCAGGCAAATGAAAAGTGGCTATCAGTTTACGTTAAATGATAGAAGTTCTTACTTTGATTTGTATAACGCATATTTTGAAATCAGTTTTAAAGTAAACAAACTTCTCGATGGAGCTGCTTTTGCAGACGCTGACAGAATTGCTTTAATTAACGATGCAGCTTCACTGATTGATCAAATGCAAGCAAAGCAAAATGGAAAAACAGTTTATGATTGGAATAATCTTCATAGATTTGTTAAAGTTAAACATTTGCTTGAAATGTCTGGCGATTATGCAAAAACAACCGGAACAAACGAATACTTTTATTTAGACAATACAGATATGGCAGAATATCGACCTGGTGAGCCTGTTAATTTTAATTCAGGATTTGCATCTCGACATACTTTAATCATAACTAATAAAAAAGTTAACTCTATAATTCCATTAAATAAATATTCCTTCTTTGAAGGTTTGGAAACAAACATGCTGCCCCCAGGTCAAATTCAAATTAATTTGCAACTGGCGGCTGATGATGTGCTAATTTACAAATCAAGTGGTGATGATGGTCGAGTAATTATTAATAAATTAGTTTTGTGGATACCTAAAATGATATTTAACTCGGATGGTTTGGCTTATGTTATGTCAAATCATTTGACATCAACAAAGTTGACTTATCTTCGTGAAATGATACAAGAAAGCGAGAGTACCCAAGCAACCGAATATGTATTTAGAATAACGGCTGGTGTTAAAAATCAAAACATGTTTTTGTGTGTTTGCAAAGGGCAGACAAGAGTTCTTCTCAAACACAAAATCCTCATCTTTTGGATACGTTTAAGGTAAATGATAAAAATACTAATTGCTATTTACAATCAGCTAGACTGGAAGTTGGAAAAGGTGTATATTACCCAGAAACTGAATACAGCCATGATAATATTATAAGAATATTCAGAGATGTTATTAATTATTGTTACAAACAAAATGATAAAAACACTGGAACTTTACTCAATGTGGGTAATTTTCAAATGCTTTTTGGGATGATATATTTCGATTTAAGTTACAAGGGAAATGAGGTCTGTGTTGATCCAAAAGTACTAAGTTTGAGATATAAACTAAATACCCTTCCTACCGCTAGATATAAAGTTTATGCTCTGGTTCTCTTTGACGAAGATGTAGTTATTGATACTGTCGGAAATGAATTGGTAATAGTTTAATCTAACTTATAATATATATGACTTACGTAAAGTATTCGAAAACTTTTACAGATAGCCAGAAACGAAGTCTGGCAAAAGCATATGAAAAAAAAAGTGAATTAACGCTCAGGCTGAAGAATAATCAACTAACTGGGGCTTTTATTTTGTCGTTGACAGCTACTCAGATTAATAATATTAACAAAGCTAAATCTAACGGATATGGATTGGATGTAAATATATCAAAATCTCAGGTGATATCTCAGTCCAAAAATGGAGGCATTGGGAGCATTAGCCGGTTTGTTAACTAAAACAATATTACTGACAGTTGCTAGACACGCTCCGAAGATATTAGGACCGCTAGCATTTATTTATTTTGATCCGTTTGGCTTGAGTCCACCAAAAGAAGTTTTAAATTACATACCCAACATAAAATACAACACCATTCAGTATCAAGATAAAACGAGTGTCTTGTGCGGATATTTCTCTCTGTACTTTGTCAAATAGTTGCAAGAAGGAAACAGTGTGTACGATATTCTTTATAAAATATTAAAACCTTACAAACCTGTAGAAAATGAAAACATAATACGATCATATTTTGAAAAACAAAGTTTTGTCTAATCATATTATATATGAGTTACTGCGTGAAAGAAAAGATAATTACTGAAAATGTTAATCCTCAGTATATTCTAACAAAAAATGGCAGTAGAATGTTAAAAGCAACGTTCGCTTCTTGCGGTATTACTAAAACGCAATTTGTTAAAAGTACACAAGGTGGACACATTGATATCCATAAAGCTTTGCTCCCTTTGCTACCCAAAAAGGGGTTAACGCTTCCTGGTTATAAATATTGCGGTCCGGGTAATCCGCTTGACAGTGGAGAACCATCAAATGAATTAGATGCTGTTTGTAAAGATCACGATTATTGTTATGAAGAAAGTCCTAGTAATAAATCAATGTTTGATAAAAACATGCTGGCCGGTTTGAAAACGAGCAAATCCAAATCATTCGGAGAAAAGATCGCTAAGAATTTGATAGTCAAGCCCGTAATTAGTGCAAAATATAAACTAGGACTTGGAGAGCCAAAAAACAAGAACAGGCGTTGAGATGGACTGATAAGCTAGCCGATGAACTTCATAAACCTATACGAAGAAAGTACACTTAACGCCGCATGATTGTTAATGAAATAGATAAAATATGGTCGGCTGACTTGGTTGATATGCAATCGTTTTCGAAATATAATAAAGGTGTCAAATACCTGCTCACAGTTATTGACGTGTTTAGTAAATTTGCTTGGGTTATGCCTGTTCCGAATAAAACTGGTACAGAAATTACTAAAGTTTTCCAAAAGATAATAAGCACGGGAAGACGCTGTAAATTGCTCTGGGTTGTTCAGGGTGTGGAGTTTTATAACAAGACATTTAAGCAATTTCTTAATGATAATAATATCAAAATGTATCACACGTTTAATTTCAAAAAAGCTGTAGTAATTGAACGATTTAATAGAACATTGAAAGAGAGGATGTGGAAATATTTTACAGCGAACAATACAAATACGTATTTAGATGTGCTACAGGCGATGGTTGATAAATACAATAATACCAAAAAACCGGAGTATTAAAATGACGCCGATTGAGGCCAGTAATGAGAAAAATAAAGGAATAGTGTATTTCAACTTGTACGGAAAGATGAAAATTATTAAAGCTTTGCCAAAGTTCAAAATAGGAGACAAGGTTAGAATTAGCAAGTATAAAAGAACGTTTGAAAAAGGTTATACTCCAAATTGGACCGAAGAAATATTTGTTATTGATGAAATTCAATAAACAAATCCTGTGACGTACAAAATAAAAGATTTCAACAACCAAAATATTGATGGAAGCTTCTATGAACTGTTAAAAGCTGATCAAGAAATATTCAGAATTGAAAAAGTAATACGACGTGATTACAAAAAGAAACAAGCATTGATTAAATGGAAGGGTTACAATGAGGATTTCAATAGTTGGGTACCGTTCAAGGATATTCAAGACATAAAAGTGTTATTTGAAAACTTCGCCAAAAGTAGATTCACCCAAAATAGTTGCGCTCTCCCAAAAAAGTAGCAAGATCAATTATTTGCGGGTAGCATACAAACTGGGGTTCCAACTTTGTTTAACAACTGAGGCCAAAATCATCTGCGGTGTTGGGTTTGAAAGATATTGATTACCCGAGCTGCAATTTGTTTTATTTTGGGTTGATTAAAAAAGTAGCAAGTAGTTATTATCAATTATTTATAAGTAGTATATAAACTGGGGGTGCAAGCGTTTTTTTTTTAGGGGAGTTGCAATGAGTTTTAAATTTGTTGGTTGGCTTGCCGGCCAACAAATTTACTGACTTGTTGCATAAAACTCCCCGATGAAAATAGTGGGCTCGCACCCCCAGTTTATATACTACTGACGTCAATTAAGCTGCTAATTTTCGTTAAAATTATACATAAACTAACTTAAAATTTAATAAATAGATTATCTTACTGCTGGGTTCGATTATAAGAAAATCCTTCGCTCGATGGTAGACGTGTTTTGTCATTTCAGTCACTCGCATACTCTCGTTCGTGAAAAGAAGCAAACGTCTACCATACTGTATGAATGAATGAATGAAAGTCTTTATTTTAAGAGGGTGACCCAATTAACATTAGCTAATCTTCCTTGGGGCCCTCTGGATAAAACACATATTTATACATACATACAAACACATTAACAATATAATCAGTGATTTAACAAAATAATATCATATAATAATAGAAATCAAAATATATCAGTTCAATGATGGTAAAAGTTAAAGCATTTTCCCTGTAATTAAGATATAAAATAGCAATACACGACACATTCAAATATAGAACATTTAGCATTAGAGATCAAACAGAGGCAGTGGTTTTGAAATTATTTAAACACCAATTTTTTCATTTTTTTATAGTTAAAATGATTAATCTTTTAAACTTTATTTAAAATTAGAAGTACGAGTATGAAAATTATCCCGACTTTATCCACTTGATAAAATTAGAAGTAAAACTGTTTATTGTAGGACAGAGTCTAATATAATCTGGGATACTATTCCATACTTTAGCCCCAGAGTAAGACATGCTTCCTTTAAATAATTCTTTATTTGGTTTCGGTATTAAAACATTTAAATGGTTTGATGACCTTAAGTTTCTGTGATTATTATTATTGTACTGAAACATGTTTTGAATGTAAGACGGAGTGGCATTTTGAAATACCCTATACATAAATTTTGCCTTTTGAAGTAAAATTCTATGTTCAATACTAAGTACATTAATACTCAATAAAGCTTCATTTAGGTTAGTGTATTGCTCACCTAGGATAATATGACATGCCCGCCGCTGTAATCGAATAAGAATTTGAATGTTTGATTTGTTTGTACTTCCCCAAATAATATTACAGAAATCTAAATGTGGTTGTATATATGCCTTATAAAACAGAATCCTATAATGTAATGGCAGAAACAATTTTATTCTTGATAAGAGCCATACATTTGTGGAAATCTTTTTCCGAACGAAGGTAATGTGATTGTCCCATTTAAGATTTTCATTAATATGAACTCCAAGAATTTTATCCCCTGCTGTTAGCTCTAAATTAACATCTTTATAGTGTAATGATAATTTTTTATTTACCAATTGAGAACGTTTTTGTGGCGTAGTAATTAATAGGACTTTTGTTTTAGCAGCATTTAAAACCATACCATTATCTAAGCACCAGTTACTAACATTATTTAAAGCTCTTTGCAAATTTCTTTCAACTACTGTTTTCGATAAATTTATATCATATATAGTGGTATCGTCTGCATACATATCTACATTAGAATCATTTTCTTGTACATACAACGGCAAGTCATTAATAAATAATAGAAATAATAGTGGTCCTAGAATGGATCCTTGTGGAACTCCACAGGTAGTAATTTGTTTATCTGAAATAACACCATTAACGCTTACCGACTGTGTTCTATTAGTGAGATAAGATTCAAACCATTTAATAGTAATGTTACTGCATTTGTATATTTTTAACTTTTTTAATAGTATATCGTGCGAACATAAGTCAAAAGCTTTTGAAAAATCAAGCATTACAACACCGACAATTTCACCATTATTTAATGACTTCAACCAGTTATCTATCATATGCACAAGAGCAGTTTCACAGCTATGTTTTTTTCTAAATCCGCTTTGTGATTTACATAATAACTTATAATGGTTAAGATAAGTAATAAACGAATCATGTACATGTTTCTCAATTAATTTTGAAAGTGTTGGTAGTATGGATATTGGTCTGTAATTATTTACATCGTTTGCTAGTCCTTATTTGAATAAAGGGTTTACTTTAGCTGATTTCCATTGATCTGGGAAAACACCCTGTGATATACTACAATTAATTATATGTGTGATACTGCTTGATATAACATCTGCAGATAATTTTAGTAATTTCGGCCCTATCTGATCGAGGCCTGTAGCTTTTGACACATCTAAGTTAGTAAGCATTTTACGAGTTTCAGATTCTGTTATTAATGGAATGTTAAAGTTCATGAGATTCGGGACATTTGCATTTACAAAGTTTTTAACATTTATGAAATCAGAATCTGGGATTGGTTCTTTTAAATTTGAAGCTATGTTTACAAAAAAATTATTAAACTCATTAGCAATTTCTGTCTTGTCATTTATGTCTTGATTATTTATTTTAATATTATTTATTACATTTGATTTATTTTTATTTTTTGAAGACGCACCATGCTCTCTAAAAATCTTCCAAATTGATTTAGGGTCCGATTTACCTTCTTCGATTTTTCTTTCATAAGATGAATTTTTAGAAACATTTATCAACCTGTTAACTTTGTTTCGTGCATTTTTATAATTGTTTATATCGCCTTTGGTTTTAAATTTATCTCTTTCTTTCATTGAATCTAAAATTTCTGGATTTTACCAGTCTGGTTGCTGCAAATTCTTTACTCTATGAATCTTAAATGGAATGTGATTTTCTATTACACTTGAAAAATTAGACACCCAGGTGTGAAGTACTTCATTTGTATCAGTGTTATTATTCCTAACACCCCAGGGTATGCTGATAAGATCTGCTATGAAAGCTTCTTCAGAAAATGTTTTAAAAGATCTGTATTTAATAAAATTGTGAGAATATTTTTTTTCTTTAAAATTTAAATTACGAGTGCAAAACACCGGGAAGTGATCGGATAGACCTATTCTGGGGACATTTACATGATATATATTAAGATCACAATTACAGTAAATATGATCAATCAATGTTTTTGAATTAAGACATTCTCTTGTTGGTTCTTTGACTAATTGTTTTAAGCCAATTGATGAAATAAAATTTGACCACTCGACGTTTATATTTCTATTTAATAAATCGCGATTGATATCTCCTAAAATTATAATTTGTTTTTCCTCTAATTGAACCTTTTCTATATGAGAATCAAAATTTGTTTTCCAAATAACTCTTGATTCGGGATGTCGATACATAGACCCGACAAGAAATGGTTTACATTTTACTGGCATTATTTCAAGCCAAATTATTTCAATATTTTCATCCTCTAGATCTGACCTTCTTATACAATTTATACCTTGTTTTACATATACTGCCAAACCACCGCCCCTATTTTCGGTACGATCGCACCGAAAAGGTATTTGATAACCGTTTATAATAAAAGCTTCAGTTTTATGATTACAATTAAATTTTGTTTCACTAATGCCCATAATAGATATATCATTTTCTGGAGAAGTTAACATTATTTTAAGTTCATCAAATTTTGAAGACATTCCTTGTAAATTTATGTGTCCAATATTAAATTTATTTTTAGGCAATCCTAAATGTATTAAATAATTTTGTTGTTCATCTGGCAAGTTTATATTTTGGTTATCATTTATAGTATTTCTATTTTGAAAAACATCTTGAACAATTTCGTTTTGATTGTCACTTAATACACAGTCACAGTCAATTTCATTGCATGAGGTGCATATGTTAGGTAATATGTTAAAAAAGTTTGAATCAATTAGCTGATTTTCGGCATCATTGCCTTCTCCCTATAGGTTCCAACAAATCTCTTGTTTATGTCCGCTTAAACCGCAGCCCCAGCAGGTAACTGGTGTCCTGTGGCGGCATTCATGTGTATCGTGGCTCGTCTCATAACAATTCATGCAGTGTCTCTGTCGCGATGTAAAGCGACTCCGTGGTGAAATTGGCTGGTTAAACCCATGCTGGTTTGGCTGACCTATGTATACACATTTCTTGTAGTCATGTACAATGTGAACGGATCTGTCAATTGTAGCTAACAAGCGCTTAGTTCCAGACCTTGACAAATGAATATGGTCATAATCGCTTAAGAAGTGTTTTAGCAGTGTTCCGTTTTTGTCATGAAATGCTCTGTATGAATCTGCGATGTCCGTTTTGTGATGTACTGACAAACGCTCTACAATCATATTTAGGGGGTTAACATCTACATCTCCTCTTGGGGTCACTTTAGATAGAACAATTTGACACTTTTCATTTCTTGCTTTAATTAAGGCGATGAGTTGATCATATTCTTCCTCTATTAATTCGATATCTCGGTTACATGATATGTCATTTCCACCTACGAAAAGGACGATTGTATCAAATTTTGTTAAATCATACATGTCAATATCAGCGATCAAGTTTCTTATCTTTGCTCCAGATACGGAATGTTTGTGCACAGCGTGTTTCGGGCCTTTGGTATTTACGCCTTGCATTATTGAATCACTCATTAATAACACACTTTTGCTTGTTTCTCTCATTTTCGGTACTTCACGCACAGTTGGTGGTCTTCTCTGTGTGTCTTGTTTAATAAGGGAATCATCATTTCCTGACCTCTCACTTGTGACTACCTTGATATCCTGCTGGGCTGAGGGCTGTGAACCTGTAATCGTATTTGATTGTCCAGACACTTTGTTTTCTGGAGTGGCATTATTTGATGAAGAATATCGAATATGTCCATCTGTTTGTTGTGTGGGAATTGGATCCCTGCTGAGTACGGCGGCATATGTAGATGTTTGCTTTATGTTAATGACTTCCTGTCTCAGCATGTTTGTTTCACTTTGCAAGTTTGATATAGCATCACAGATGGTATGAATTAAGTCCTCATTTTCTGTGTTGTTTGGTTGTTGTTGGTTTACATGACTTATCCCATCTGGAGTGGTTTCCATAGATACATGCGATGGTGTTTCAGGTAATGGCAGGCATGGTGATAATTCATCGCGCATTGCATTTGTTAGACCAATAAACTGGTACAAAAACTCGGGCATTTTTCTTCTAAACTTAATTTCTGTCCATGTCCTATGTGCTGGGCCTGTTATAACCAGTTCGTTTGTTTCCAAATCTAATGAGAGCTTACATTTTACATTTAGCACTCTGGTTGAAATGTTGTTGCGTATAACATCTACAGGTTTGTTGAAGTCGGCAGTAATCTTTGATTGAACGATTTCAATATAATCGAGCCTAGCAGTTAAATAATCTCTGTATAACATTAATGTATGAATTCGAACGAACGTACAATGCAGATAACGATCAATTCTAAGAAGACGGTATTTGCGTCCGAGTCTTCGCCACTTTTTGTTTTGTGTATTGTTGTTTTCATTGTATATTTAATTTGCAGTTTGTGCTGCAGTTGCTGTTTGTGCTACAGTGCGGATCTACGGTGCCATTGTGTTTAGGTGCTGTGATTTCTATAAGATCATTTTTTCACAGTTTTTTTAATCGTAAAACCTGGATTAAACTCACCAGCGACTTTTTCGCCACTGACCGCCTCAAGACGTTAGCCCTATTGGCAAAACTTTTATGTTTGTGGTGAGGTATACTGGCTTTTTCCTTGTAATTTCCATTGTTTAGTATCCGTTTTTATGGTTGACAGTGTTCTGTGACAGCTACATTACATGTTCCACTTTTATACTTACTTGTATTCGAATGATGGCCAGCTTATTTGTCGTATCTTGCAAAAGTCATTATAATACCATATTCGCATTATTCATATCCACCATAAATGATACACGCTTCGTATCAAGTACCTACATTCGTATATGAACATTTACCAAGTTATACATTAATATTTACCAAGGCACAAATGTATTTTGATATGCGTAAGTTATGTATAACGTGCGTCATTACTATAAACCAAATACGTATACACTCCTTTCATATAAAGATACGTAAATGTTTTGCAAATTCACACATGTATCAGACATCCAATCGTTTCTTCCAATATGTACTCATCAAACTTCCTGAGTACCCACCTCAGAATATATCAATAATATTCTCATTGTTCTGTGTATTTCTTGATAAACCGTTTTATGTTCTGGAGCATAAAACATCACAAAATGATATAAATCGTCTGCACTGGTTGCACTAACAAATACTAAAACTTCCTAAGTACGCACCTCAGAATATATTAATAATATTCTCATTGTTCTTTGTATTTATTGATAAACCGTTTTATGTTCTGGAGAATAAAACATCACGAAATGATATAAATCGTCTGCAATGGTTGCACTAACAAATACTAAAACTTCCGAAGTACCCACCTCAGAATATATCAATAATATTCTCATTGTTCTGTGTATTTCTTGATAAACCGTTTTATGTTCTGGAGAATAAAACATCACAAAAAGATATAAATCGTCTACACTGATTGCACTGACAAATGCTAAAGCTTTCACGTCGAAAGGTTTTCTTAGAAATCATTTATAAAAAATATACAACTGAGTACTTAGGAACTTTGTTAGGTATATATGGCTGATAATCAAAATAGACACTTCAGTTTAAGGATACCAACTCCAAGTGATGCAGTCGCAAGTCATTTCCTGGTTTGACCTTTATACACTTAAGGAAAAAAGAACTTTTTAGGGTCAGTATATTCAGTCTACATGAAATTTCTTTGTTCAAATAATCTCTTGTTAATTTACCAGTGAACGAAAGTCGTCACCGATACCTCCGCCATACCTGAAGCACGGGTTGTGGCATATGTACTCGGGAACAAATTCTGTTTTAATTTTGTCGCGCGAAATCAATTTTCAAGAATCCCAGTTTCTGTCAAATTTAGTAAGGTTATCTTTATGCCAAGTTTACGTAAATAGGAGCGCGAAGACGCCGTCAGATAGCTATTGAACGGAATTTCGCGGCGTGTGGTGTCTGTCTATCTTGGTTTGCATAAATTCACTATAGCAAGACTATTTCAACGTCTGAGAGAGACTGTATTGTCCAGCAACCGTCCTAACAAGGACGTCCAGGTGTTATGTCACGACAAGATGACGCGTATTTTCGTCTCAAGAACCTACGACAATCTTCCACATACCCAACAAAAACCGCCGTGAAACCGTCGTACAACCACCGTGAACATAAGGGGTCTTCTAACCAAATACGTTATATGCTGTCCGCGTTATGTGACGTAAATATAAACGTTTAGCTGACACTCAGATTCACACAATACTTATAGGTTATTTGATTTGTAGTGGGATATATGCACGAGTTCTTTTGCGTATTAATATTACGCGACTTCAGGAGCGCAATATTTATGCGCAAAAGAGTACATATATCCCAATATAAATCTAATAACCTATAAGTATTGTGTGCATATGCATTTTTAAATTAGAGAGAATAAAATAGGTTGTAACATATAAATTTCACCAAACACATTTATTTGAAACAAACATATTGTCTTTTCACAATGAAATCAACATTGTTTACATCACGTGACATACTTTCTTCGACATAAACAGAAAAGTGCACCAATCACGAACGAGTATACATTACACACCCAATATGACTTTACACGTCAATATGGGCGAATATTGACGTTTCCTGTTACATTGAAAGTAAATGGAGCTTGTAAATGCGTATGCGATAATAGCGGAATATTAATATCATACACAATACTGTGTACTGCAATAAAATTATAATATTTTTTGGTTAAATGCACGTCAAGATATTCGATGAACGCCAAAATATTTGATTTACTAAGACAGAGTTGCGTTCTTTTTTCCGTTAGTATATATTTCATAGACCTTAATAATGCCTTATTAAAAGTGACTTTATATGAAAATGTTCATAGTGTTTCACACTTAAATTTATATCAGCATAAAAGATGTTGTGTCTTCTAAGTATTGTTAATATACAAGAGGTGTTCAACTTATAACGTAGCACTTTCATTTTGCAACCGAATTGAATATCTTGACATACTCCCAGAATATGTTCATTTTGATATTCTGTCTAATGATTCCTTCGATATAAAACGTTATTATATGAACTAGTATGTGCTTCGTAATTTTGCTGCATCCTTATTTTTGAAAAAAGGTAGAAAATTATGCTTCGCAAAAAAAAAAAAAAAAAAAAAATAACTGCTAGTAAATTGTCATTTAGTATTATAGTATTCTGACATGTCCATGTGTAAACATAATAAATAGAGTTTAATAACCAGTGTTTTTGAGATACGGGA
The DNA here is from genome assembly GCA_037043455.1 of Cyrtodaria siliqua. Classification (NCBI taxonomy): domain Eukaryota; kingdom Metazoa; phylum Mollusca; class Bivalvia; order Adapedonta; family Hiatellidae; genus Cyrtodaria; species Cyrtodaria siliqua. Next base: position 114,722 of record JAWPHD010005544.1, on the reverse strand, counting down.
AATATCTCCCGAGGAAGAGAAATGGCCCCGATATAAGAACGAGTGCGGAGCCATTTCTCTAGCGAGGGAGATATTTTCAGTATCTCAAAAACACTGGTTATTAAACTATATATTACATAATTTAAAATGATATTTTATTAATATTTCTAATGATTCACGCCTTTTTACACCAGTTTGCACGAGAACGCCAAGACGACGTTACATCATCCAAGACGACGTTACGTCATACAACAAAACAAGTGGAACCGGAACTCTTCGTTAATTTCCGTAATCGTTATTTCCTAGTGACGGAATCTGACGAAGACGTCCGTAAAACAATCGGAACGTCATTTGGCATTTTCGCCACTGACGGAAAAGGAAAGGAAAAGGCCGAGCAATGTTCCGTACAGGGAAATATCTCCCTGGGAGATATTTCCCAGTAGAGCAAACGAGTAGATATAGCTTTTCTATTCCCAGTATTTCCTATATAAATCAGAGACAAATATGTAATATAAAGTGCTATTTGTCGGTTTTCACGATTTCATCGACTATTAAGATGTAATTCAATAATTTGAAAATGATTAAATTTATGAAAACTTCTAGTCGAAACATCACAGGTTTGATGATTATTTTTTCCTCGGTAAAAATAAGTTTCAGTAGTTTCTTATTAGAAAAGAATGAAAAAATGTACTTAAACTTTTGGGGTCAAAACACACACATTTGCAAATAATGATGAAAGAAGAAACAACAAATGTTTTGACCAAAGATACCTTCATATAGTGTATGATAATACGGCAACAATAAACTATTTATCTTTTTTGTTTTTCAAAATATGAATACAATGCTTATTTCGGTTAATTTATAAAATCGTCGCGTGAAATGCGAGCAAACTGTCCTATTATCTGTCAGTTTCTTAATCAGGCAATTTTTTATGATAATCGCTGTTGCTGAAAATAAAATCTTAAACCAAAGTGTTACGTTATGAGTTGAATACATTCAACCTCTTGTATCAGAAAAGAAAAACAAAACAATTTTTCGTGAAGATAATACGTAGTTATCTTTTTACATGTTATTTGCGTCATATTTATCTAAATACCTCAGTACGATTAGTGATGATAATGTATATAATATCAACAATGTCCCCAAAATCTGTTTTCGGTCTTTTCTCCTTGTGTTTATTATTTAAAAGCTTGCTACAAAAAATGTTAATTAAAAAAACATGAAAGGCGAAATTGGGAAATAGCCACACACGATAAGTACAACAAATATTGCAGTCTCGGTTTGATTAAGACTGTTCATGAACGGTAGTGAAAAGTGCTTGCTACCGTTTACGACCTCTAGCCCCGGATTGAGCAGAACTCAATATTTAAAATGTCTATAGCACAACAATTTCCAGCCATCCCGAAGATGGTATGCATATGACGGTTAACATGGAACCTTCAATGAGGTATAAAAGATAAATATATACCTGTTTAAAAGCTATACTTAGATTATAAAGAAGGATTATTAAAACATTTAAAATTCGTATACATTTTTTCCAACCGTTAGCTGCTTTCGGAAAATATATTATCCCTCATGAACAGACTCAATACAACCGCTTCTGCTACTTTTCTCTCTTGTTTGTGTATGTTGCTCCATGGGACCAACTTTTCAATATTTATCATCATTTATTTCCCATTTCCCATTTCAGCCTTCGCACATCAAATTTCAAGTATTCACATGAGGCCGTCAGAATTACTGTGGGGCAAGGAACTGCAAATTGTAATTTATTATTGAGTGCTTACGTTTTAAAGAAAACTGCGTGTATCGACAAGACAATATAAATAATTACCAGTGTGTTATTATGTAAAGCACAGTTGCATCCAATTACGATCAGAGAAGTTATCCTTAAGCTCAGCTATGTTTACTAAATATAGCATGTTTACAGTTGCTGGTCGTTCAGGGCAACGACCAGAAAATAATTAATAATTGAAAATGACATAAATACCGTGCAAAATAAATTGTCATTAGGATCACGACGGTATATAACCATTCTTCGTTCAATGGCACTATAAACGTTTCTCGAGTTGTGGACTGTATGTAAGGCGTGGTAAAACATTGTCTAATATGTACAAAATGCAAGCTCTATTGTCTTTCAAATTTCAAATAAAGTGAGTGATAACAATCCGCAGAATCTGGTCAATATTTTTCCGTCGGTGTGTTCTTGGGCAAGACACTTTCCCTTAGCCTCGTCCGTCGGATGGGGACGTAAACCGGGCGGTCCCGTGTATCGGTCTATCCTCCGAGCACGTAAAAGAACCATAGGAATCTATTCGATAATAAGAGTAGGGCAGGTTCCCGGATTCCTATGTATCCTTCCCCTCTCTCTGGGGCGGCTCTAAATAACCTATACTGTGTTGATGAGCCGTTAAACAACATTCAACTGGTCAATATTTGCTTTGCCGTGTTTTAGATTTGGATTTCATTTATTGTACAAAATGCTCATGCTATTCTTTCAAGCATCACAAGAGTTCCCAAATAGAGATAATTCACACACGGAGTTGATTTGCACATAATTATTTGTGGGTATCAATTTGCAGTGAAAATCATAGCAGAAGCACAATTGACCTTGTTTGGCATTCGCCGAAGTATTTGTAACCTTTTTAAAAATAGACGACGCAGAAAGTCCATTGTTCTGTCATACATTTGTCCGCAAGTGGTGTTTGTTCCTATAAATACTTTCAAGAAATGCATATGTCATGTAAATAGTCAACGACATATAGGGTGACATGTTCTGTGAGTAACACTGAAAATAGAAAAATAAGAAAAGTAATTTTACATTTGATAAAGAAGCATTTAATTGAACGGATTGTGGTTATCTGGATATAAGGCTATATTGTTTCCTAAAACAAGTACATGGACATTGATGTCATACATACAGCATCACAACGCATGAAAATGCCTCATTTAAATTAATTAGATTCGACATTTTCATTTCAATGTTTTTCAAGGGAGCCCCATCCCCGAGACCACTCGGACACCCATCAGCGAGGGAGTGTATATCAAACGAGAAGGTTAAAACCCTCAAACACCCGTCTGTAGGTTAAAAAATGGCCGCGCTACGCACTTGATTGTTTTGACTTGGTCAGCGTGACCTGTATTTAAAATACTCTTGATAAGTGGTGCAAACCGCCGATAAGGAAGATAAGGAAATAGTTTGGTGGGGGTTGGGGGAGTGGGATGGGTGGGAGGGAGACATGCCAATATTTAATGCGTTTATTCCATGTCCAGCGACGTACGGTCCCAATATCTAATGAAATTCTATGCCCCGAAGAGCGAAATAAACAAAATGGAATTTAGTTGGGAGCAGCGGTTATGAAGCCTGCGCATCACAAGTAACAGTCAAATACTAAATTAAAAAGCAGACAACATATACTATGGGACTGGCTAAACAATACCGAGAGCCTTTATCGACCGGAGTATTGGAACCACCGAATCTAAATTTAAGTTAAAAAACGTACCACCGATATTTAAATGTAAGTATCGGGCTCAGCGATCTCCAAATATCGAATAAATAACAGTCCTGATTGCAAGCGCACGGGGAGACGTTTTACTGCCGATCAAGGTCACACATCCAAGGACCTCTCCGAATTTCCATCCTTTTCTCATCATTGCACCAAAATTGTGCTAGTACACGCAATATTTGTCATGAATATAGGCATTTTATTTTCGTAAAATGTGATAAATTCATTAACTCAGTGAGTCGCTCAAATGACTGTAATGGCATTTTCAACTTTGTGACATGTTTATTTTTATTTTTTTATGTTTCAAAATTACTCCCGTAGTACATTACTATGCCAAACAACGTCAACGTTATAAGAAAGTCGTGACGTAATAAGTAACAGGAGATGTTTGTAAAACATATATGCCCCTCTTCAACGACGACGACACAAACATTCCTGCCAAGTTTCGAGTTTGTAGTGCCAGCTGTTCTTGAGTTATCGCAAAGACAAGCAATTTTTAGTGATTTGTTACAAGTTTTGTTACCATGGCAACCACATTTCTTAAGCAAATATACACAAAACGGCAGATACACAACTACACCAAAACACAAACATTCATGCTAAGTCTCGAGTTTGTAGTGCCAGCTGTTCATGAGTTATCGTGAAGAAAGCAATTTTTAGTGATATTTTACAAGTTTTGTTACCATGGCAACCACATTTCTTATGCAAATCTTCCCAAAAGGGGAGGTGCACACTACACTATGGCACAAACAGTCCTGCTAAGTTTCGAGTTTGTAGTGCCATTTCTCCTTGAGTTATCGCGAAGACAAGCAATTTTTAGTGATATTTTACAAGCTTTGTTACCATGGCAACCACATTTCTTATCTGAATCTACCAAAAAGGGGAAGTGCACAACTACACTGCCAAGTTTCAAATTTGTAGTGTCAGCTGTTCTTGAGTTATTGCGAAGACGAGCATTTTTTAGTGATATTTTACAAGTTTTGTTACCATGACAACCACATTTCTTATGCAAATCTTCCCAAAAGGGGAGGTGCACACTACACTATGGCACAAACAGTCCTGCCAAGTTTCGAGTTTGTAGTGCCATTTCTTCTTGAGTTATCGCGAAGACAAGCAATTTTTAGTGATATTTTACTAGTTTTGATACCATGGCAACCACATTTCTTATGCGAATCTACCGAAAAGGGGAAGTGCACCACTACACTGCCAAGTTTCGAATTTGTAGTGTCAATTGTTCTTGAGTTATTGCGAAGACAAGCATTTTTAGTGATATTTTACAAGTTTTGTTACCATGGCAACCACATTTCTTATGCGAATCTACCCAAAAGGACAGGGGCACAAATAAATTATGCCACAAATATTCCTGCCAAGTTTCGAGTTTGTTGTGCCAGATGTTTTTGAGTTATTTTGATGACAATGAATTTTTAGTGATTTTTTACAAGTTTTGTTACCATTGCAACCACATTTTTTACTCGAATCTACCCAAAAGGAGAGGTGCACAAACAACTACTACATAACACAAACATTCCTGCCAAGTTTCAAGTGCCAGCTGTTCTGGAGTTATTGCGAATACAAGCAGTTTTTAGTGATTTTTAACGTGTTTTGTTACCATGGCAACCACATTTCCTGTGCGAATCTACCTAAAAGGGGAGGTGCACAACTAGACTATGACACAAACATTCCTTCCGAGTGTCGATGTTGTAGATCCACTTATTCATGAGTTATCTCGAAGATAAGATCTCGGGAAGGACCCACAGACCGACCGACATAAGTGGGGCATAATAATGGTTGATTGGTTGAATTGGATTTTATAGTCGCACCAACAGCTAAGATCATATGGCGACTTTCCAGCTTCCATTGGTGGAGGAAGACCCCAGGTGCCCCTCCGGGCAATTTTCGTGCACGTGGGGGCACCTGGGTAGAACCAGCGACGTTCCGCAAGGCATAATAATGGATGTGATAAAATAAATAATCCAACTGAATGTTGTTTAACCGCTCATCATCACATGGTATGTTGTTTAGAGCCACCCCCATGATAAATTGGAATTCACTCTTCCTAGAGATTCTATAACGTTATGGGATGATAAACAGGCCTAATATCCATCATACTTTTGAGCACAAGATTTGGACTCGACTCAAAATCTCAATTTTTTTAATTCCAAATAAAAACAATTTTACAAGCAAATTACTATATTTACTTACAGAAACTAGTAATTTATTAAGGTATCTACAGAAAATGTCTGATTCTTTACCTTTGTGTTGATAAGGTTTGCAAATGAATGAGATTTAGAGTTAGTCTGAGTATTGTGATCAAAATGTTGATGAATTTAGGCCGGTCCGTTCAGCTTACAGTAAAAATCATAGCAGCAACACAATTGATATTTCGTATGAAAAGTAAGCGTTACCTCGACAAACATTTGCGTGGATGCTTTGTTGCAACTAACACGTGTTGCTATACGATGTAGATATACGACTTTAACGAAAGTAAGTGCAAAATGATGTACACTGCCCCATTCAAATCAAACCAAATGGCTCTTTTTTAAAACGCAGTCGTCATAAGACCCCATGTAATGAATGAATGAATTAATGAATGAACAAATGAATTAATCAATAATGGTGTTTTACATCACGTCAACATATAATTAGGTCATATTGTGCGCAAAATCCATGGAAGCAAAGAAAAAGAAATACATAGAAAGAAATGACATTCATGTCAATAAAAAACGATGTATTTATAGTAACACGTGTTAGTTACAACAAACAAAGCATTCACGCACATCTTTGTCAGGATAACGCTTACTTTTGATACGAAAAGCCAATTGTGCTGCTGTATGAGTTTCACTGTGATGAAATATGGCTCAATATCATTTCAAAAATAAATTGAAACGATCAACGATTTCGGACAAACAGCTTATTACTTACATGGTATATAAAAACAAGTATACGTATACTCGCACTATACTAGTCAACATTCTTAAGTATCCCCAAAGAAAATATCAATACTTTGATCATTGTTTGGTGTATTCACTCTCGATTGGAGATACCGTTGAATTACAAAAACAAACAAAAACACATAAAAACACACGAGTATAAATGGTCTGCTCTGATTGCATGAACACATTTTAAACTCAATGTATTTTCTTAGAAATGGCATAAAAACGCTTATACAACTGGGTACTTATGATTGTGTCAAGTACTTCGAAGTAGTGCAGTTATCGATGTTCCTAATTCTAAAATTTCCAACCTAAAATAATGGGACTTCATATTTTCGCTACAAATGCGTTTGCAAAAGAATTTTTCGAAATCCTTAATATTAACGCTGAATTACAGTTTCTTAAATTTCAAACGATATTCACTTAAAATGAAGGTAATTTGGGATTATCCATGTTTCATTTTATTACAGACGGAACATCTGGAATAAATGGAATTATGTTGCTTTTTTAAAATTTATTTCCTATCAACATTAAGAAGTTTATATCTTTAAGTGGACTTTGATTCATGTTTCGTTTTCATCAGTATAGTTCATGTCTTTTTCATGTTTTCATATAAAAGGAGTGTAACTCTTTAAAGATGTAAAACATAAAATGAAAAATATTTCACAAACTACTGGTCAAAACAAAATACCTATCACACATCTATTTAAAATATATTAAGCAAAGAAAGTTAGTTTAGATACAACAGTGAGAAATTAGAAATTTTGGTCAGTGTTTGTTCGACATCGTATTGAGAGGTTTACATAGTATACAACATCGCTGCAATATAGCACATAAAGTATCCATATAATGACAATTTTTGTCCATAACAAGAAAAGGTATAACACATGTTATACCATGGGAAGTACGGACTACATGTAGATGACGTGCAAGTAGTTGATCTGCAGGGAGGGCCTAATGGAATTCCTGTGAATAACCAATCTCTACCCGGTGTTGTCGTTCCTTGCATACACATACATCTCTGTCAACGTCTCACCAAATACCAAGAATCTTGGCAAACGATGAAAAACGGTGGAAATGCAAAATTTCTTGATGACACTAATATATTTTTATGAATCAACTTCATATGAAATGCTTATATTACAAAGAAAATAATTTTCGGCTTGAATATTTTAAATATACAGTAAATTATGCTTACTTTAGGATTATATTGCGGTAGGATATAGGTTTGTACTTTGGCATATCACTCCACCGTCAAAACTTTAAAATAGGCACCACCAAATCGTCCCCATAGCGTAACAGTATAGCGATTTGCTTACCAGCACTTTCCAATATCACATAGATCTTAACAACCTGCTTAAATTAAAGTACTAACCTATACTATATATCAAAATGTAGATAATAAGTCGTGTTTCTTTCGAGAGTTTACACGTCAATCAACGGCCGATAGTTGGTGGTGGTGTCACGGTGTTGAAGTTCTGTTGCTATTTTTATATTTTAGCTATGGTCATGTGACAAATTATCATGTGATCGCAGACTACTTTCTTAGACGTTGACAGAGGTCAATGTAATGGCCTCTGGGAGAGATTGGTGAATAACATCAATGCTTGACAATTATGTTATAGAATAATTGTATTAAAAGAATGAGTTTAAGTTTATTTTGGTTTTGTCTGATTTCAAATATTATGGAAATATGTTTTGACACTAGTATAATTGTGTAATGGACAATTTTATCATGTATGTATGTTAATGTTGTGGTTATCCCAGAACAAAGTTTGAACAGATCAGTAAGTGTGCCGGGATCCCCGCCAGGACTCGAACCTGGATCTCTTTTCTCGAAAGAAAAGCATGCTTCCTTACACTACAGAGATGTTCCCAACAGCACAGAGCGTACACAAGAAAATAACAGCAAAGTTAAATTTAGAATAAACATATTTTATTTCAAATAAACCACAACTGAAACTGCTAGGCTCGCATTAACCATTCGCCAAATCGCCATAGGCGAAGAGTAACCCAAACTGGCGAATGGAAATCGTAAGAAATACACAGCAAATTCGCCAGACATTGGCGGTCAGGCGAATGCGATTTTCCGACCGACTTTGTCAAAACAATCTCGAGAAATTCAACAAGAGGTCAAGGACCTTGAAGCTCTACTGATTGATTTTGATTTCAGGAAGTAGTCGCTACAAACTTGTTTTTTGAAAATATAATTTTAGCAGTGGCGGCCATCTTGAATTTTCGGCCGACCTGAAATTTTGCTAGGATCAATTAGACATCAAGAGCAACATTCCTGTGAAGTTTCATGAAAATCCGTCAAGTAGTTTCCGAGGAGTAGTCGCTACAAGTTTTCATTATATAACTATATGTAAACAAAGATGGCCGCTGGCAGTCATGTTTAACGTCGAATCATAACGGTTTTCGACAAGGACCAACATCATGTCATGCTGATCATTTTAGAAAAAGTCCCATATCAATATCACTTAGAGTTTTCAAGAAGTAGTGGCTACAACCTTGTTTTTTAAAAACCTATTTTTAGATTTAGCGGCCATCTTGTATTTCACATCAACATGAATTTTTGCTAGGATCAACTAGACTTCATGGGCAACATTTCTGTAAAGTTTCATGAAAATTCATTCAGTAGTTTCAGAGGAGTAGTCGCTACAAAAAATGTTTACGGACAGACGGACAGACAGACAGACAGACAGACAGACGGACGACGGACATCGCACCACTGCATAAGCTCTGCTGATCTCTGATCAGTCGAGCTAAAACACAAAGTCTTTAATTGTTTATAAGCCAATATCCTGCTGGGTGTTATAAGGTTATTAGCGACAAACAATTTGGACCAATAACTAATAATCGCCGTGTTTATTGAAAACCGCTGCCAAATTGTCGTGTGTGCGATAGACGCCACCCACTTTTCCGCCTCTCGAAGTCATTCAAGTAATTGTGACTCCGTGCTCAATATTATCCATATATTTAATTGCGTTATCGGGCCACGTAAAACATCAAATAACGTGGTGCCCGCTAGTGGCGAAGATGGCTGATCAAAAGAATTAGTAAGCTCTCTTTAAAGGCCATCAGTGTTTTGGAACTTTACGATCAGTCAGAGATTCATTTATGTGAAGTTTCGTGAACATTCCTTAAAGGAAGGTGAATTTATGCAGCAGAAACCAAATTTTATTTGTAGTAACAGTGACCCGAATAACAATCTCATGTTTAATTCCCTTGAGGTGATCTTTTTTGTTATTTAAATCCGTCAAGGGAAACTGAAGTTATTGAGTGGCAACTAATTTCAAATAGCAGCAATGACTTTGACTGAAAATCAAACTACCTAAATAAAAATCCCGAGCTTCCTTTCCATGAGATGCACTTTGTGGTGGTTTTATTAAAATTCCTTAAGGGAAAGTAAATTTATTCAGCAACAACAGGTCAATAACCTTGAAGCTCTACTGATAGGTTTTGATAGCTAGATCAGCATTCCTGTAAAGTTTCATGAAAATCTGTCAAGTTGTTTCAGAGGAGTAGTAAAAGCTGCAAAGTTTTTATTATATAACTCTTTGTAAACAAAGATGGCCAATGGGAATAGTGTCCTTGACCTTTGGATAACCTAAGTAACAATCCCATGCCAATTCCGATGAGCTGAAGTTTTTGGTAAGGGAAAATGGCAGCCAAAATCCTATTTATAGTAATAGTGACCTTAATCTTTTACCAAATGACAAGAATAACAATCCTGAAATTCCTTTCCAAGAGACCTATTTCGAACATTAAGTGCATTTTTACATTCAACCGATGATCGATTTTAGACTTGCATCAGTTACAATCGATTAATTGGTACATCACTAACTAAAGGCTGAACAATTTTGACAAGCCACAAAGAGCAACTGTTGTTCCGATTTAACATTATGATCTAAAATGTGTCAGTAAAGCCTTCATCAGATTACTTTATTACAATTTTTCATGATCGAGTTTACTGGGATGGTACAATGCAGCTCACGTCAAACCCAGACTTTATTATTTCATTTCCAGTGAGTAATATGGCCGTACTTAAGTGGAGTTTGATGACAAACTGCTTGGAGTGGAAATCAACTACGTGAAAAATGAATGGCATACTTAAGCAGTGTTCAATCTAGGTTTCTCATAAGGAATGGGCCCGCCGGGCGCACTCGATTGGCGATGGTCATTTCGTTAATTTTGGTCATTTTCTCCCATTCTGCTATTTAGGCACACCGCGCGCCTGCTGACTGTGTTGCGATCGATAAACTAAACTGTACAGTATTTTTACATAGTAAATACAGTGTAACCCATCTGTTGCTATGGCTTTACATTAGCCATGTCAGCATCAATGATGAAGCGAAAAAAACGAAGTCAGATGATAAACCTTGTGACGCTACTTTCTCATTTGAGTCAGGTGATAGCCCTACTCACTATATAGTACAATATACTGTACATATTACTGTTGATTGACAGTTCAAACGTTTAATTAGTTAAATTGTGTGCAAGTTTACAGTTCACTTCAAGTTCCATTTATTATAAGATAACTGCCACTGAGACATTGGAGTCAAAGCAACAATGATTTTATTGACTTTGTAGTTTTTTTGTTTGGCCCCCATTTTTTTACAATGGCCTCCAATTGCAAAGTCCATGGGCTGAAATGGCACCCTGTTTGGCAAAGCTAGATTGAACACTGACTTGAGCGAAGGTATTTTGCATAGAAACTCAAAATTTGGCCATCTCGAAATTACACATCTATTTCTCCATTTAGGTAATTTTTGTCCATAATTCTTAAGTTTAGTGAGAAATGTTAAACTTTCTATTTTTGGATGTTGGCAACTCATAAATACAATAGGTATTTCCTGGATATTTTCTTGTGCCAAAATGCAATTTATACAATGCTTCTTATTATTGACTTTACGGTAATGGATCATTTTCATTCGAGGAAATGTTGCATATTATATTTAATGTTTTTTTAGAATTTGAACTGAGTTTTACGGCACCTCAACACATACAAGGTTATATAGCACCAAACACGAATGAACATGTATGCAAGGTCCATTCTCTATAATTTTATACATCAAAATAAGTCATGGGAAACAGGCCTAGAACAGTACATGAATAACATGAGAACTGTAGTTTTATGTTTATGCGAATTCTATAGTACGCATTTCATTAACAATGAAGCAACGCTTCCATATGCGGTGTCACAACAAAGACCTTGAACTTGCATGATAAAAAATACTAAAATGAACATGACATGGGGGTTTGGAGGGGTCCCATGTGGCTTATTTTTATTTTAATGAAATAATGAAAACAACATGTAAAGTAACCTGATGTGAGTGCCGCCTTGTAAAATGCATCTGGCAAAGAGAAGGTACGCTTGGATTATGGATTTTAATGTTTTATATTGTTGAAAACGGACAACGAAAACAAACAAAAACTTGTGATGTACTGCATGAAACGACTGAAAATCAAATATGGATCTGTTTCACAATTTACTAGAACATGTAAACGCAAGAGTTAGCAAGTGTGTACACCTTTTTAAATCAGTTGTTTTAATTAACGGCTGTGTGCATCGGGTGATTTAATGAAAGTGATGGTAACAATTTTTTTTAGATTATACAATAGTGCTTGACACTATCTATATCATCCGTGTTAAGATTGGAAATAAACCTATGAAATCAATTGATACAAAATTTGTCTTGAGGTAAAATGAAGATGTGTGTGAAGTTTTATGAACACAGAGACCAAACACTTTTCAAGTTATTATGGCCAAGGTTAGGTTGCAAGTAAAGAGTGATGGACAAAGTGATCCCTAAGTGTCTGCCATGCTACTTAGGCAATACAAAAATGATTACGATAAGAAATTATTAATCAGGGGCAAGTGCGATTCATGGGTGTATTTCTGATTTAGAGATAATGAAATTTATGTAAACAATAGCCGCATTTTTTCTATTATTATTAATAAAACTTTTCATTCAGAACTGCAGTTAAAACAATTACAGTTCAGTATGGCAATGTCGATGTTGGCATATTGAAAGATAGTGAAAGTATGGTGCAGAAATATCTATAAATGTTGTATGAGAAGTAATTTGTCCGTGCGAGCTTCAGTGACCGTTATATTTTAGTATGTTCATGTACATGTAGTCATGATGAGTATATATGGTACATATCATGAACAAAGATGAGGATATTGGAAATATGTAGCCAACGTTGTTTCCGTCAAAAATTAAGTAATATTTAACCTATACCAACACCTTCAGTGTGAGCTAGACCTCTATATTTTAGTATAGTCATGGTGATGTTGTCATGATGAGTATGTCTTGGAAGTTGACTCAAGAATTGAGAGAGTTATAGCGAACGGTATGTGCCCGTAAAGAAGAAAAGTCAGTATTCAACCCGTTTGATGCCCTTCAGTGTATCCGTGACCTGCATATTTTAGTAAGGTCATGTCAATGTTGTCATGATGAGTATGTATTGAAAGTTTGCTAAAGGGCCATGAAGAAATGCAAAAGTTTTAGCCAGCATGAAGTTTACCAGACGAACTACCGGATGAGAAAGTGGTCCATATGTATAGCGTTTTCAGCTCGAACGCGACAGATTCATAGCGTTCCAGTATGTAAATAAAGCAAACATACCAACAGCAAGCCAACTTCATCCTATTGCTGTTATTACTTACGGGCCACACAAATAGACAAAAAAAAACGACAACACAATACTAAATGTATATACGAGGTGTGTTCGAAAAGTAACAGGAAAAATGCCATCACTTTTGTTTGGGTAGGACCATTTTTATGAAATTTTATACAATGGTACCTTAACTCATCACGGATATGTTCTATGGACATGTTTACCTTATCACAAGGTATGTGTTCACTAGCGTCTCTATGGCAACGTCAAGCGGGGTAACACGTAAGGTTACACAAACTCTTTAGTTTTTGTATATTTTAAATAGAGCAACTACACATTTCCTTACGCCACAATTGCTTGAAGATGCACGTTGACGTTTACCGAGCTTTCTACATTCATCAGGTACACGAGCGAACGTTTTTGACATCATTTTCATGCTACAGTGCACGATTGTCAATCACACTTTAAAATTGTTCGAATTCAGACATGGAGCAGCGCTACTCTATCACATTTTGTATTTTGAGCTACATCATGATAATGCACCATCACATTACGCTGCGATTACCCAGGAAACCCTTACTGAACTTAATATAGACAGCGCCCTCTTTACTCACCAGATATGACCCCGTGTGATTTTTACCTGTTCCCGGCCATTAAAACAAAAATGTGCGGTCAACACTTCGATGACGTTCACGATCTTCCAGTTCTTGTTTATGAAATTATCGGGAAAATTTAAGCAGATAACTTTGAAAAATGTTTCTTATCATGGGTAAAAAGATGGGGGAAATGTGTGAAATACTCATGAGAGTATTTTGAGAAAATTTGAAGACGCAAACTTGTTACGGTATGTAGATTTTCAAATATTATTAACGAATCATCTGACGTGCCCCGCTCAACGTTACTTGACGTTGCCATAGTGACGCTAGTGAACGCATACCTTACGACCATGTAATAATGTTCATAGAACATATCCCTGATGAGTTAAGGCACCCTTGTATGAAAATTTATAGAAAAGGCCCTACTCAAACAAAAGTTCCCGTTACTTTTTGAACACCTCTCGTATATATATATATATACAGGGCTCCGGAAATATGGTTGCCCTACGCCCCGGGCAAGTGGATTTTGAATGCGGGCAGGTGTCCTTCGTAAATCTGGTTGTCCGTCACTTGCCCGATGGACGTTTCACCTTTCATTATTACATAAAAATCAAGGGGAAATTTGCCTGGACTGTGAAGTTTGCAGATAATTGCGTAGTAATCTGACCTGTTTTATTCGTTATTGTTTAATCCCTCCCACTTGACAGTTTATCAGAATTTGATTGGCCGAAGAACGCTTTGGGGTGCCAATCTTCAATTGAACACACGCGGTCTTTAGAATTCGTATACCATGTGAAACATACCCCCGTAACGAGCCCCTCTATTAGACCGTGAGCCATACACTTTTTGTTACCATCTCAAGGGACAAATTCTTACTAGTACCATGTTATTGAGTACCTTGTAGAGAAACAAAAAATACATGATAGCAGTGTGAACAGGGTAGCTGATTCTTGTTATTGGAGTTATCTCACCCTTTTAAGCAAATCTCTTGTTTCTTTAAAAGATCGTTTTCGCTGAAACTAGAAGAGCTACAGGTCAAATATTTTGCATGTATTATACATTTAGGGTCCTCTACCAAGTATTTATAAAATGGTGACACAAGGGTCAAATATGGCCCAGCCCCGGGGGTAACATTTTTTCATACAGTTATATAGGAAATCTTTAAACATAAATAATTTTCTCTAAAACTGTAAGAGCTAGAGGTCCCATATTATGCATGAAGCATAAACTTATGGTCCACTAGCAAGTTTGTTAAAATGTTGACCCTGGGGTCATATCTGGCTCCGGCCCAGGGGTCATATATTTACATAGAGTCATATAGAAACATCTTTAAAATCTCTTCTTTAAAAAAACACAAGAGCCAGAGGTCTATTATTTTGCATATTGTACAAGCTTATGGTTCTCTACTACTTTTGTTCAAATCGTGACTCTGTGTCCAACTATGGCCCGGTTCTGGGGTTATTGAATTTAATTGAACTGGGTTTTAAGGCGCACCAACACATGAAAGGTTATATGGCGCCTAACAAGCATGAACATGCCAGGCTCATCCTCCATGTACATCGAGATAAAATATGGAGAATGGGCCTAGGACCTTCTCATCCTGAACTGCAGAGTTGCTGCAAATTCTATTGTAGACACTCTATTTACGCTGTAGCCACGTATATTGTTTACTGCCACTGCTCTTAGTGATGTGAGCGGGATGGCACCTGAAACAACGCAGGGGTCATGATGAAGACCTTTAATGAGCATGAACAAAAAATGACAAAATGAATATGAATTAGGGGGGGGGGGGCTCCTACCCCTCTGCATGTGACGGTGTGTTTGCAGTGGTTGTATTCTGGCAACCATACGGCGAGTGGGGAGGGGTTCTGAGGTTAAAGTTTTACAAAGAGTTTTATAGGAAAGTCCGTAAAAATATTCATTTCTGATACTACAAGAGCTAGAGGTCTAATACGATGCATGTAGCATAAGAGTATCGATCTCTACCAATTTATTTTGTTCAAATGGTGATCTTATGGTCAAATTTCGCCCGGTCCCGGGGGTCACATATTTACATAGAGTTATGCAGGAACGTCTATAAACATCTTCTCTGAAACTACAAGACCTAGAGGTGTAATAAGCTATATGTAGCTTAAGATTATTGTCCTGTACCAAATAATTTAAATGGTGTCCCTCTTGAATCAAGCCTGGAATCAATTTTGGCCCCGTCCCGGGGGTCACGCTATAACATTGAATTATATAGGAAAACATATTCAAAGAGCTTCTGATACTTCAAAAGCTAAATAATAGTTCGTATGTACCATAAGCTTATGATCCTCTACCTAGTTTGTTCAAATGGCGACAATGGGGTCAAATATGGCCACTACGGGGGTCACCGTTTTACAGATTTATATAAAGAAATTGTTGTTGTTTCCTAAAACATGAGAGCTCTTTGAGACAAGGCGAGTGGGTCTCTTGTTTATGGCTTGAAGTTGTACACTTTTCATAAAATCACTTCAAAAATGTTAAGCGAACTGAAATATATAGAGAATGTGACTTTTGATAAGGTATTCCATTATGAAGACTTAACCATGTTTACAAATCGCATATTGAATAAAACCACGAACTAAAATCACAAAGTATACCACTGCATTTTCGACAAATTGCAAAAAGAAACAGAAAGAAAAAGAAAAGGCATTTTACGGTTTAACTGTTGATATTTAGGTGTTTGTTATACACATTTTAAAATAACCGCCAAATTACGACAAAATTACACTACAAAAACAGTTTATCAAAACTCTATCCAGGTGTTCATCTCATACAATAATGCATATGTGTCGCTTAAAAGTATATGTTTATTCATGGGTTTTTGTAATATCCGTAATTGAATAAGTGTAAAATGAATTATCCATTTTTTTTTTGTCTGGCTGGTTAAAGCTTTTTATATTGTATCTATAGAGTTTTGATTCTCAAACGATGTGTTATTTCTATACCTTGTGGTCAGTAGGTTTAGAAACGATGTACATATGTTGTAAAATGTGGCTGTTGGTGGCGGAATAGCTACTTTAACTGCAGTAGTACCTGTATGTCGGATATAGCTTTTAGAGTAAACATCAGTAAACTAACCGTGGTCACTAAATGTAATCTATCTCGATACTGGGTACCGATTCTTATCTGGAAGCGTTTATATATTTTTTATATCTTATATGTATGTTATATTGTCACATTAAGTTATATTATTTAAATCAGATACTATGAACTGAGTATTCTTAATTGTCCTGTTCTATCCCAAGGCATTAATTGCCAAGTTTATCAAAACAGCAATGAGCTGGGCATATATAAGGCTTGCAGGCATATTGCAACTCGACATACATGAATGCTAGATAAGAGAGACCGTTGTGAACCCAGCTTCTTGGATATAACCTTTATGACGGATTAACATTTTAGTTGTATGTATTTTAATGCAGTCATCCTGCTTCAGCGCATACAGCCTGTTGATGCAGTGGATAGCACGGGGGACTTTAAATTCAGAGGTTCAACACTCCCTCTCTCTCTCTCTTCATTGGCAATACACCTTTTTTAGGTAATACTCATTCCACTTGCACGCGCAAAAATAGGTTTGATGCTTACTATCCTAGGTTAATTCCGTACTCTAAATCAAGTACGGAGAACATCACAACCTAGGTTTAGATAAATATCCTAAGCAGGTGATATTGTAACAACTGCACCAATACTAACAAATAGTTGTCATGGTAAGTAGTTAGCACAGAGATCTGGGTATCACCCTAAAAATATTTCTTCGTCGACGCCGTGTGGTTCCCGGGCAAGAATATGACCACTGCATCCAGGCATAGGGGTAAAATTTCCCCGAATTCATGTTAATTTTGTCATTTTTGTTCATTATTTTCATCATGAAACCTGTATTGCTTCAGGTGCTACTTCAGTGGTGGCAGTGATCGTGGCTCCAGCAAAAAATGGAGTGTTTACTAGAGAATTTGCAGCAACTCTGCAGTTCTGCAGGTAAGAAGGTTCTAGACACATTCTGCAAGTTTTTATCTAGATGTTAATGAAGAGTGAGCCGGGTCGAATGTTCATTCCTGTTGGCGCCATATTACATGTTTGTGTTGGTGCGCCGTAAAACCCCAAATCAAATCAATTCACCTTCGTCGATTCGTTTTTCAGTAACACAAAAATGGTTCGTGCAAATGCATATACTACTATTTTTACATTTCGTATGCAGAATTCTTCATTGTGTTGTATATGGGTGGGGTAATTCAGTTGTAAAAATCCTTAACATATGCATACATTGTAATTAAAAAGTATTAAAATAGACAACTTTTAACATTATTAGCGTTGCAATATGCAATGTTTAATCAGTGTACTATCGGTTTAATTCATGTATTTATGTGTAATACATAATCCAAATGTGTAATCATAATAAGTATTGCCATGACGCATACACCTAAAAAAAGACTTTTGTTTAAAAAAAACACGTTAAACCACACAATTCCTTTATCTAGAATCCTTTGGACTATGTGTCGTCTGTGCAATATATGTATATATCAGAACATGTTAATACTATTTATGTTGCAGTTACTTTGAGGAAGGCTTATACTTCCAGTTTGGCATGCGTCTCAACTTATCAGGCTTACTGAACACATGTGCAATGCCATGGACATTGCTTGGTACTTAATTTCATCAATATATCATAACAATCCCTTATTCATATTATAATATTATTTAAATCATGTAGAAAGGTTGTAAATTACTGATTTTTACAAGTTTACACATATATTGTAAAAAATATTAACTAAACTAAATGCATAAAAATGTGTCAATAGTGGGTGGGGTAAATTGACTTCTAATTTGAAGCAAAATAGAGATTTTAAACTGAATTCAGTGCTAAAAAAGAGCTTATTTACGCTTTATGTAACTCAATGAATTGTAAACTTAAGTGAATCTTTAAAAAGTACATCAATAATTATTCACACAAGCATGACATTCAAAAATGAACATCAAAAACTTATATGAAAGCGCTACAATGATAACCTAATAATGTTCGATTTTTTTTAATATAAGCTACCTGTTCCAGATTGCTATCATGGAAAAATGTAATCTATATACATTGCTCTTTTCAAAAAGTGATGGTAGAATTTGTCCCTTGAGTTGGTAACAATATCGAAAATTTTGGGTCCTGGCTCAAGGCCTATATGCAGGAAGTAAGTCACGCGCCAGATTAGTGTGAAATGCACATCTAAGTGTGTAGATGGTGTTGTCCCTTTGTATGTCGGTTGGTGTGTCGTAGGTAATATTCTGTTCAATAATTAAAAATCATGACGCAACACTTGACCTAGTACTGTATCCATATTATCCATCAAATAACCAATGTATTTTTATCAGCCAATGAAACAACTCCCGTTCACTACCACGTGGTAAAGTGAAACAATGGCGATTCAATCATCAAAACAATTTGTAAACAAGTAGGGCAATTAAACGATTATGGCAATTTGACGGCGTTGTTTGATGAGCAAAAAGACTATCGACGCATGTCGCTATCGATGCATGTCTTAATGAATAGGTGTGCATCTGTTTTTATTTCAAAATGCCATGTTTGTTTTGAATGAATCTGAGATCAATGACGGAATGGCGTGTTTTTGTTTTGAACTTCAAGTTTGCCATTGTATCCTAGATGTGCTTCGACCTTGGCTAATTTCGATAATTATTCGAAGAATTTCAATTTGGCATCTCAAAAGATATTAACAGAAAAACAACTACAGTACCAGTCAGATTTAGTCATAAACCGTGCTAATAATTTCCAACACATAATATATATCTACATGAATTATATAACGAAAGTGAAAGTAGGAAAAAAGTTCTGTTTGACCTAATGCATCATTCTTTTTATCTGGTGTAGTCTATAACAAAAGTAAAAGTAGAAAAAAGTTTTGTTCAACCTAATGCATCTGTTTTTTGTTATCTGCCTGCCCTTTTGTAATTACTGATCTAGGGGCAAGCATCTTGTATATCTTAATTCCATAGGCTTTAAGAGTCTACCAATTTGGTACCAGGTTCATCAGTGATGTTATATCCTCGGGGTATCCCCACTGGACACCCCACTCCCCCTCTCCCACCGGTGGAGGAAAACACTGATATGTGCATAATGGTAACAACCTATAGCTCTGATCCTTCATAATTTAAGTCATTAATTTTACAATGAAATTATGTAAAAAATTATGACAAAAAACAACAGTGAGAGAAAAGGATTTAACTTAGCGTGCGGTCTCGACGTAGCTTAATGTTTGGGCAAGTGACTGTTGAAATTGGGGCAAGTGACATTTTGGGCAGGGCAAGTGGATTTTGAAAATATACTTGCCCTGGGCAAGTGGATTTTCAAAATATTTCCAGACCCCTGATATATATAACCATCAAAACCAAACATCTTGAAACATACCGAAGTTAGATGGCAGAAATTCCACTGCACACACTACGCTGAAGACAACCACTTATTGTCAACAATTTCGACCAGCCCTGGAAGCCGTACTGTTGAAAGGGAAGAGCAATACATAGTAATATTGACCCATTATGGGCACTGACAGTATAAAGGAATTGTAAGCTTTGTCGTGTATTTCCATGTTGAAACAAAGGGCACTGGATATCATAAATCGTTATTTCCCGGTTCACTTGCTGCTATTGCAGTTCAGGGAACAGTATGCAAATTTCCTTTAAATACTTCAGACATGCGTGTGCCCAAGACCCTACCTGTGCCAACGTATAACTGCAACCACATATTCCATGATTGTCACTGTCACCTGCATATACCAGAGTTTACAGAATTCACTGCAACGACTACTTTCAGAAATGTTATTGAAAAATGCATGGCTTTTTTCCTGCATGTTTAGTGAGTGACCATAGAAACATCAAGCCGACTTAGTGTTATTGCTGGCATTATTTACAAGGCACATAAAGAGACAAAACAACATGAACACAAGAAATATATATATATAAGCAGCAAAACTGAATAACTTGAAACATACACAACTTAGGTGGCAAAACTTTCACCACGTACTACGCTGAGGGCAACCACTTTTGTCAACAAATTCAACCAGGCTTGACCAACACGTGCAAGGAGAACTGCTGAAAGGAGAGAGCAATATATATCATTTACCCCCTGCCTGTTGTTGGCATTAACAGCGTCACAAAATTCTGATCTTTGGGTTATATTTCCACTCTGACAAAAACAAAGTAAATAAAAGAAAATTCTAGTTTCCTGTCCACTTGCTGCTATCACAGTGCACAAGCCAAAATACATACCTGTGCAGATCCAATTTAATACTTAGCATAACACAGATAATGTCTATGTAAACACAAGTGTTCACAAGTGCAATATTGCTTGCAAAATGCAGCAGAAGAATTCAAACATCTTAATGGACTTCCGACCTTAAAGGCTTTGCAGTATATTCAGGGCTCCAAGATTTTTTAGGGGACTAGCCCTGGAAATCAACTAGCCCTGTTTTCCCCCCACTAGCCCTGTCTTTTTTTACTTGCCTTAAAAATAATATGTATGTCACAAAATGTCACGGGTAGAGCGTACTGGTCGTATATAGCTCTTGTTATCGGTTACACCCAAAATCTATTGTTCGAGTTGAAACAATTTCACAATATTCATGATCTATTCATGTAACACGTAAAAGCGTGCACATTTTAAGTGGCCGCCAGAGAGGCCGTGTCATAAGTTTAGTTTTGTGCTAATGCATGTAAACGTATAGGTATATTTTCCTTAAACGGCAAAATTGTATAAGGGGCCTGTCGTGTAGATTCAATACTGTAGATTTAGCCACGTTTGTCACGGACTGAACGGGGGAAATAATGATCTGGGCGTAATGTTTGCTATAAAACCCATTGTCTTCTAGCTATCGCCGGGATGATCAATAGTACTTTGTTGGAACAGAGATTGGACGGCAAATTTCACAGGCAACATGTGGTTAGTAGTTTTATCAAACTTTTATCGTATATTTGTATTCAGTGGGCGGCGCCATCTTGTTTGGCGGTTACGACATCCGGTTAGCATTGATGTTTCTCAAACATAACTTTAGACTAGCATATGATTTTGAAGTTACTTTATTAGATGTAATTATTGTAATTGATCATTAATTGTAAAACAATATTAATTTGATAACAGTGGATATTAGGTGCATTAGTTAACGTTGGCGTATAACTCGGTGATTGTAATACACGATTGTCAACATTAGTTAACAATGAGATGAGTGACAAGAATAAATGCGTGCATGCATAACTCAGTGAGTGTAATATATGAGTAATTTGATCATGTTTATATTACATGTATTAGGGGCATTGATTAACAGCGACGTACATAGCGTATACATGGCGTTGTAGAATATGTATACATTGCTACTCATCATTAGTACAGCTTACATATATTGATCGAATAATGATTTGTTTGGGTAATGGTAATTATGCAAGATTGTTATGTTTGTCAACCGACATCTAAAACGTATGTATAATTACAGCCTAAGCCATCCAGGATATAAGCCATCCAGGATATAAGCCATCCAGGGTTGGAGTAAGCCATCTAGGTTTGGATATCCAGGAGTGGAGCTAAGCTTCCACGACTAACGTTACAAGCGGTGGAGACGGTCCCCGTACCTGCGCAGCCAGGTTTTACTAACGACAACCCCCGGGACACAAGGTGGGCCCGTTACCAGTCCTCACTGGAGGAATATCATTCACAATCTCAGTGGAGATTAACTATCATTGCATCGCGTCATCAACCCTTACAGAAGGCATTTGATGACAATCATCCATTGAATTCGCGCATCATCATCTTCATGAGCTCTCGCGCATCACAGTTATCGCGCTAGATCAACATTGTTATAGCTTTAACAACACTTCAGTGTCTTAGACATTCAGTATTTATAACAATACTAAGAACGTCTTAAACGTTCAGAGAACATTCTTTTCATAGTTCATTTGTGTATTCGCTTGTTTTTTTAGATAATTGTATATATATTAAACATATTTTAAAAGTTGCATTAAACTTATGTAAATGCATTCACCGTCATTGATTCTTTCCTGAGTTAGCCCAACCACTAAGGTCATCCTGTGACAACTGGTTTTCAGAGTAGTGGGATTTTTGGCGACTACGGAGGGAAAGAATCAATAAGTGATCTTTATGATGATATACTAAATCTCTACTTATTATTTTAGAATTGTGTACCACCCTCTGATCCATCAAGGCGACTGTCGACGATCACGGCCACAGCTTGGAAGTCAAGACACGACAAGGGTAGGGTGAGTCCAAACTGTTGTTTTGTCCGTTCTTTCCTTGGCGCGAGGTCGCAGTGGTCTACACGAGTGGGTCTGAGGCACTTTTGCTCAATAATTTGGGTGTTTGTTTTTACCTCCCTTGATATACATATAGTATCCAATTAGGTTGGCGAACAAGACGTTCTACTCATGTTGTGACACTCGAGTATACTTATATTGATGGGAGAAGTAAATATACATGTACATGTTATGCACATTTCTATGATTGTTTAAGGTTTATGTCCAATATCAAATTAAGATATTTTATGTAGTGCATATGTTTTGTGGAAGCTAGATACTATCTACACATAATCGTTAGT
Organism: Cyrtodaria siliqua; assembly: GCA_037043455.1. Classification (NCBI taxonomy): domain Eukaryota; kingdom Metazoa; phylum Mollusca; class Bivalvia; order Adapedonta; family Hiatellidae; genus Cyrtodaria; species Cyrtodaria siliqua. The sequence goes on along the minus strand of JAWPHD010005544.1, from coordinate 91,461 downwards.
AGTTAGCGCTAGTACTAATGTGTATGTAACTTGTCCGATGATGATGCCCAGGTATTTACTGAGGACACAGTGACTTACCATTAGTAGTTAAGTGAGTAGAATTATTAGTGACGTGTGTATTGTAATTATTGTAGTTAGTAGTCCACAATGTCCATAGACATGACGTCCATAAAGGATCTTACGGAAATGGGAAAGGAGTTAGGGTATGCTGGAGAGGAGCTTAGAACCTTTGTTAAAGACGAACAGGCTAGGGAAAGGGAATTTAGACTTAAGGAAAGAGAATTGGAGAAAGATAGGCTAGAATTCGAAAGTAGGTTAGCTAAAGAGAAGCTAGAATTAGAAGGTAGATTAGCTAAAGAGAAGCGAGATGATGATAAGGAGAGGTTAGAATTAGAAAGTAGATTAGCTAAAGAGACGCGAGATGATGAAAGTAGAATAGTAAGGGAGAAGCAAGAGTTAGAACATGAGAGGTTCGAAACAGATGGTAGACTAGCTAAGGCTAAGATGATAATGGAAAGGGAGCAAAAAGAGTTTGATCATAAGTTAGCTTTAGAGTTGGAAGCAGCTAAGACACATAGTAAGGACAGTGGAACTGTAGGGAAAGATAGTTATTCTGGGAAGTTAAAAGGTTCGAAGTTACCATACTTTGATGCTGATAAAGATAACATGGACAGTTACTTGTTACGGTTCGAACGTTATGCTGAGTTACAGGAATGGACCAAAGATAAGTGGGCAGTTCATTTAAGTGCGTTATTGAGAGGCAAGGCCTTAGATGTATTTTCTAGATTACCTAGTTTAGATGCTCTTGACTATGACAAGTTAAAGGATGCTCTTTTAAAGAGATTTGAGTTAACTGAAGAAGGTTTTAGAAAGCGGTTTAGAGCGTGTCTGCCTGAGAAAGGCGAGTCATTTATTCAGTTTATTAGTAGGTCTAGAAATTACTTAGATAGGTGGTTAGAGTTAGGGAAGGTAGCGCAGACTTATCAGGGCCTCGTAGATTTCTTGTTGCGGGACCAGCTATTCAATGTTTGTAGTAGAGATCTGTTCTTATTTCTCAAAGAAAGAAAATTAGCTAGTGTAGGAGAAATGGCAACACAAGCAGATCAGTTTGCCGAGGCTCGAGGTGGAGCTCATAATGTAGTGTCGAAAGACAGAACTTTTAGAGATAGGCAAGGGGACGATCATAAACAGAAAGGCCAGAGTGGAAACTATAGAGGTGGAGGTAGTTCGATGGGTGCTAGAGGAGGTAGCAATAGTGGTAACATAGGTAGACCTTTTATTCGTTGTCGTCACTGTAATGGGAATCATGCTTCACATGAGTGTAGGAAAGCGGTGAAAGTGTCCGCTGTCGTAGACAATTTTAGTGAAAATAGTAGAGTGGACAACAATGTAGGGAGTCAGAACCAAGGTTTTAACAACCCATGGAATTTCGGTAGAGGTAGAGGTGGTCAAAACCGAGGTAGAGGTAGAGGCAGAGGTAGTAATAGTCCGGTTATTAAAACCGAGAGTAGTAGCTGTTGTGTTAAAGCGGATGGTGTAATGGCGAAGATCGGAACATGTCTCTTTCCGTATGCAAATCTTCCAACGGCAGATGGTAGAGTGAATGGCACGGACGTAATTGTAATGAGGGATACAGGTTGTACAGGTGTGGTAGTTAGGCGTAGTTTAGTTACGGATGACCAGTTGGTAGGTAAACAGTCACCGTGTATGTTGTTAAATAAGTCGGTAGAGCACGTGCCAATAGCGAGAATAGATGTAGATACACCTTTCTTTAAAGGGACTACAGAGGCACTATGTATGGACGACCCGATGTATGATTTAACGATAGGGAACATAGAAGGTTCAGTACTTCCGGTAATGTCCGATTTTAGAAGTAGCATAAGTAATGCCGTAGAGACTAGAGCGCAGGTTCAGAAGCAAGCTCAGGCTTATAGAAAATTAAAGGTTCCTGCAGCCGTAGGAGACATATCTAAAGCGGAGTTTATAGAAGCACAAACTCAAGACGAGTCATTAGGTCCTTGTAAGGTGAAGGCCAAGGATGGTGTAGTGAAGAAGTGTAAAGGGTCCGGTAGTTGTAAGTTTGTACATAAGAATAGGTTATTGTACAGAGAATTTGAAGATAGTGGTAGTAGACAGTTTCACCAATTAGTGGTACCTACCCAGTATAGAACGACAGTGCTTAAGGTAGCTCATGAGTCGATTATGGGAGGTCATTTAGGCGTAAAGAAAACGTCAGATAGAGTATTGGCAGAATTTTATTGGCCAGGCGTTAGTGGAGATGTAACTAGGTATTGTAGGTCCTGCGATGTATGCCAAAGGACAGTACCAAAAGGACGAGTGACCAAAGTACATTTAGGTCAGATGCCACTGATAGATACACCATTTAAGCGGGTAGCCGTAGACATAGTTGGACCAATTTTTCCAGTGTCGGATAGGAAAAATAGGTACATTTTAACCATGGTAGACTATGCAACTAGGTATCCGGAGGCAGTAGCATTGCCCTCAATTGAAACTGAGAGAGTAGCTGAGGCATTAGTTGATATGTTCAGTAGGCTAGGTGTACCAGAGGAAATGCTGACTGATTGTGGGTCACAGTTTACGTCAGAACTTATGGCTGAAGTAAGCAGGTTATTGTCTTTGCGTCAAATCATGACAACACCATATCACCCTATGTGTAACGGGTTAGTCGAACGATTTAACGGGACGTTAAAGCAAATGTTACGGCGTATGTGTACCGAGAGACCCAAAGATTGGGACAAGTATCTCAATGCTTTATTGTTTGCATTTAGAGAGGTACCACAAGAGAGTTTAGGATTCTCTCCGTTTGAGTTATTGTACGGTAGGTCAGTTAGAGGTCCCATGAGGATTCTTAGAGAGATGTGGGCAGGTGAAGTAGATAGTGATGAGGTTAAGACTACATATCAGTATGTTTTAGATCTGAAGGAGAAACTAGAGGAGACTTGTAAGATAGCTCAACGTCAGTTAGTTAAGGCAAGTACAAAGTACAAACGGTACTATGACCAGAAAGCTAGAGCTAGGAAGTTTAAGATAGATGACCAGGTGTTACTGTTACTCCCGACCGACAATAACAAGTTGTTATTACAATGGAAAGGTCCGTTTTACGTTAGAGGGATAGTGAACACTATGGATTACCGTATCGAGATAAACGGAAAGTTAAAGACCTTTCATGCGAATATGCTGAAAGAGTATATAAGTAGAACCGATAATGTGCAACAAGGGGTGTTAACCGTAGTTAATGTTGCAGTTATTGAGGATAGTGAGGAAGACAGTAGTGAGGACACTAGTCCCATGTATTTTCCCGTTAGTGTAGGTAAGGAGACAGCAGCCGATGTAGACATATCGGGCATGCTTAGTGTAGAGCAGCAACGAGAGATGGGTAGTTTACTCTCGGAGTTCAGTGATGTCTTGTCCGAAAACCCGGGGCAGACAGATGGAGTGCAACATGATATTGTACTCACATCAGGGGAACCAATTAGAATTAAGGGGTATCCCATTCCGTTTCACTCCCGATCAATTGTTGATGAGGAGGTGAAAGACATGTTGAAATTGGGTGTCATCGAACCTTCAAACGCCCCATTTTCATCCCCAGTCGTACTTATAAAGAAGAAAGATGGGTCAATTCGATTCTGTATCGATTTTAGGCAGCTCAATAAACGTACCATCTTTGATGCAGAGCCAATGCCTAATATTGAGGAGGTATTCTCTAAACTTGCGGGATATTCGTATTTCTCCAAGTTAGACCTCAGTAAAGGTTATTGGCAAGTCCCACTTTCAGACCGAGCTAAAGAGATGACCTCCTTCGAAACTTCGCAAGGACTTTTTAAGTTCAAGGTCATGCCCTTTGGTCTCGTAAACGCCCCAGCAACATTCTGTAGGTTAATGAGGAAAGTCCTGAAGGATTTGTCCAACACAGACAGTTTTGTAGATGACATCCTGGTGTTTACAACAACATTTGAAGACCATATTAAGGCTCTACGTAATCTGTTGGAACGGCTACGCCGGTTTAAACTGACTGCAAAACCTAGCAAGTGTCACATAGGTTACGCAGATATAGAGTGTCTGGGTCATGTTGTCGGGAGGGACCAGAAATTGAAACCCAACCCCGACAAGGTTAAGGCAATTCAGGAAGCACCAAGACCCGAGACAAAGAAACAAGTTAGGTCATTTTTAGGGTTAGCGGGTTTTTACAGGAAGTTTATTCCAAACTTTTCGGCTATAGCTGCACCTTTGTCAGACTTGACAAAGAAAGGTCAACCCAATAGGATAACTTGGGGGGAAAGCCAGGAGCGAGCTTTTGTCTCTTTAAAGGGGAGTCTGGTCAAAACCCCAATACTAAAATTACCTGAACTTGACCAGGAGTTTATCCTCAGAACGGATGCCTCCGATATCGGGGTGGGTGCAGTCCTACTGCAAGAGCAAGATGGGTGTAGTCTCCCCGTGGCTTACGCAAGTCGGAAACTATTACCCCGGGAATGTAACTACTCTGTTATCGAAAGGGAGTGTCTTGCAGTAGTGTGGGGTGTCAGTAAATTCCACCGATATGTTTTTGGTAAGGAATTTGTCTTGGAGACTGACCACCAACCGTTAGCTTATATGAATAAAGCTAAGGTAGCTAACAGTAGGTTAATGAGGTGGGCACTGACTCTGCAGCCTTACCGGATGAAAATTAAAGCAATCCGTGGAAAGGACAATATTGGGGCAGACTATTTAAGTCGCCGCACATAATGACCGGTTTAATTCAATAGTGTATTGCAGTGTATTGTACAATAGTAGTATATGTTACGACAGGGTAGTGTACAATTGTAGAATAGTGTTGAAATTGTAATTACATATTATAGTTAGGTTATAACTGCAGTGGATGTTTTCCGGAAGACGGTCGTTGTACTGGCTGAAGGTTGCATCCCTCAGTAGTAATAGTTAACATACTCAAGCGATTGAGCGATCAGCTTCTACGTTTTGTCGCTCATTTGCTCAGAAGAATTAATAGTTTCTTAACGTGTAAATATTAATTATCATTTTGTTGAATTTTAAAAGTGTAGCACTTTCTTTAAGTGGGGAGATGTTGTCACAAAATGTCACGGGTAGAGCGTACTGGTCGTATATAGCTCTTGTTATCGGTTACACCCAAAATCTATTGTTCGAGTTGAAACAATTTCACAATATTCATGATCTATTCATGTAACACGTAAAAGCGTGCACATTTTAAGTGGCCGCCAGAGAGGCCGTGTCATAAGTTTAGTTTTGTGCTAATGCATGTAAACGTATAGGTATATTTTCCTTAAACGGCAAAATTGTATAAGGGGCCTGTCGTGTAGATTCAATACTGTAGATTTAGCCACGTTTGTCACGGACTGAACGGGGGAAATAATGATCTGGGCGTAATGTTTGCTATAAAACCCATTGTCTTCTAGCTATCGCCGGGATGATCAATAGTACTTTGTTGGAACAGAGATTGGACGGCAAATTTCACAGGCAACATGTGGTTAGTAGTTTTATCAAACTTTTATCGTATATTTGTATTCAGTGGGCGGCGCCATCTTGTTTGGCGGTTACGACATCCGGTTAGCATTGATGTTTCTCAAACATAACTTTAGACTAGCATATGATTTTGAAGTTACTTTATTAGATGTAATTATTGTAATTGATCATTAATTGTAAAACAATATTAATTTGATAACAGTGGATATTAGGTGCATTAGTTAACGTTGGCGTATAACTCGGTGATTGTAATACACGATTGTCAACATTAGTTAACAATGAGATGAGTGACAAGAATAAATGCGTGCATGCATAACTCAGTGAGTGTAATATATGAGTAATTTGATCATGTTTATATTACATGTATTAGGGGCATTGATTAACAGCGACGTACATAGCGTATACATGGCGTTGTAGAATATGTATACATTGCTACTCATCATTAGTACAGCTTACATATATTGATCGAATAATGATTTGTTTGGGTAATGGTAATTATGCAAGATTGTTATGTTTGTCAACCGACATCTAAAACGTATGTATAATTACAGCCTAAGCCATCCAGGATATAAGCCATCCAGGATATAAGCCATCCAGGGTTGGAGTAAGCCATCTAGGTTTGGATATCCAGGAGTGGAGCTAAGCTTCCACGACTAACGTTACAAGCGGTGGAGACGGTCCCCGTACCTGCGCAGCCAGGTTTTACTAACGACAACCCCCGGGACACAAGGTGGGCCCGTTACCAGTCCTCACTGGAGGAATATCATTCACAATCTCAGTGGAGATTAACTATCATTGCATCGCGTCATCAACCCTTACAGAAGGCATTTGATGACAATCATCCATTGAATTCGCGCATCATCATCTTCATGAGCTCTCGCGCATCACAGTTATCGCGCTAGATCAACATTGTTATAGCTTTAACAACACTTCAGTGTCTTAGACATTCAGTATTTATAACAATACTAAGAACGTCTTAAACGTTCAGAGAACATTCTTTTCATAGTTCATTTGTGTATTCGCTTGTTTTTTTAGATAATTGTATATATATTAAACATATTTTAAAAGTTGCATTAAACTTATGTAAATGCATTCACCGTCATTGATTCTTTCCTGAGTTAGCCCAACCACTAAGGTCATCCTGTGACAATGTATGTTTGTTTTTGTCTTTTTAATATCATTTATCTTGTTTGGAAACACTTTTACGTATCTTGTTTTATCACAATTTTAAATTTATTTAAATTAACCAGCTCACTGAGACCTGACTCTACCTATTACTTATACCCACTTGACGACATCTCATTATGTTAAAGCTGATTCTGATTTAACGGATTCGGATACCCATTATAATTCTTATCTACTCATAACCAATTGATGTATGTTTAAGTTGTGTTGGCAGTAGTCATTGGGTGAAAGCGTAGCAATGATAAGATTGAACAATTTAGGACAGAGTTTTTGTTGTTGTTTTTTGCATTACCCCACCCACATATTGTATACAGTGATAAATGTTTAATTACAGGTGCCTGACTGCCGTGTGTTTGTTATACACAAATCGTGTAATGTAGGCAGTGGGAATTTTTTTTGGACTAGCCCGACGGGCTACCTGCATGGAATTGGCTACAAGCCCGACTTCAATTTTGACTAGCCCCGGACGTCGGGCTATAACATTTCTGGAGTATTTCCCTTCAAAAAAGTCATGAATTGTGTTCTCAACATTTGGGTGGTACATTATGTACTACTAGGGTTGGATACCGTTAGAATTAAACGGTGCGGTACCGGAACCAACGTAACGGTAAGGTATTTTAGATGCGCGGTTCAACCGTTGAAACCAATCTTCGATCAGTTTGCTTGACAAAATCGGTCTTATTTTCGTACTTGATTTATTTCATTTTTATTTTCCGCTTTAAAAATTTGTTTGTTTGTTATTTCATGTTCAGTTATATATATTATATTTATTGTGTGTGTTTCTCGTGTTTTAATTCCATTAATTGTTGCAAAAAGCGAATACGAAAATACGTATCCAAATGCGTGCCTCACTAATACACTGGTTCCACTTATAACGTGCCGTAGACTATGACCGTTGGTTCCATCATGTCCATAAAGCGAGTACATTATGTTCTATAAATAGACGTGGTTTCCCGATTAAATTGCTAGGTACTACACAGCAAAATAATGCCAGTGATTCGTAAGCTGTATGAGTCTGGGTGTAATATTTACACAAAATGATCACACGCTGATAGTTCATCATGATCATGGCAGTTTGGAACTTATTCGCTGTCAGAACTGCTTCAAAATAAGGTAGACACATTTTTCCAAATACCGATAGGGTACCAGGTTTTTTAAACGGGTAAATACCGGTTCCCAGTGATACCAGCACCGGGGTCCTACATGTGTATCATATTATCTCTGACAATGTATGACCTTCGCCAACAGCGACACATCAATTTCCTTAATGAGGACCGCCAACATTTCTAGAAAAGGCACTGGCCCCTCTTTCCTGCACAGAAACCATTATCCCTGGGATAGAACCCGTACATTTATATGTACACAGGACAAGCGAAACACATTACTTCATTTCGGATATGTGTTACTCAGTGATTCCCGTTCGCCAAAGGCTAATCTCACTGGCAATGCCAATTTAATCCCCAACTGATGTTTCAATATATGCATAGGAGAACAACAAACTGCAACTCCCCCGTCAAAAATGTTATGCACTTGCCATCGCACAGCTATTTCTCAAGTGCATTTATTGTTTCATTGCAAATTTTACAGTCGCCACCATAGCTTAATGTCACATCTACTTACAATGGCAATCAAGTGAAATTTTCTTGCAAACCTCCTCGAATACGACCATGCAAACATAACTGACTGGGCAAACCCTACCACTGACTTCCACGCATGCTCACTCACACAAAATAACAAAACGTAAACAATCTTCACAGGTAGCCGAAGTTCTCGTCTCATTACTAAATTTACAACCGTCACAATAACAGAATATCACACCTACTTATCTCAACTGAAACCTCCTTGAATACTTCCTGAAATACGACAAAACAATGCAGCTATTAAGATGGCTTCCAAAACAATCAAAACTGACAAGGTCAAGGTCGACTGACGCATGCGCACTCACACAAAATAACAAAAACATCAACAATTTCACAAGTAGATCAGATATTCACCACACTGTTATAAAACAAATATTTATACACACACCAACCACATCAAACATTCCCGAAAAACGTAAGCATATTTGCATTTCTCAAAACTCCACGCAACATCCTGAATTTTGAAGTTCATCGCGACTGACCACAGCCTCAGCCTCAGGCAGTCGAGAGCGCTTGAGACAAAAATACATTTAACCAATACATCATCTCAAAACTCACAACATATACACTAACCTACCTTTCGTCGCGAACTTTTGGACAACCGTTACTCACGAGCTCTAATGCAATTCGTTTAATATCCTCAATCGAAATGCTCACGATCCTCAACTAAGCTGCAATAAAAATGGCGTCCTCAAAATGTCTCTAAAATTGTCTGCGCATGCGCGGTAAATAAGCCGGCGGCTACACCAGATTTATATATACAAATTAGTATTCATCCAAGAGATAGCAACTTATGTAATACCAAATTCAACGTCCCGTTCATGAATCTGTATCCACTACTGTCTTTCCGTACTAGAAAAATGTGATAAAAAATGAGATATAGGGTCAAATTGAAACCACAGCGTCCGAACGCAATGGCATCGTAGGTCCGCACTGTACTGCAAACAAGGACTTGATAATACAATGAAAGAGACAAAAAATAACAGAAAGGGTGGTGAAGAGAGGGTTACCGCATTTAATGATAAAGGCATTTAAAACGTCTTCTGAAAGTACTGAATCTTAAAAGAATGCCTTCAGAATCACCCATAGCAGCAAAAGTATTTGTGCTATATTGCTTAAACGGAAGGAGTGGACAATGTATACGGTTTAAGTAACGTGGATTTTAAGAACACCATTTGAAAACGGGGAAGCCGAAAGTTGAGCAGGCAGTATTCGACGTCAAATTCTTGGCGAGGTCCATTTCCTTCTATTCTTTGGAAACGGACCATGCAGAAAATACTGTATCGGAACAGATTATGTATTTTTCAGAAAGTTAATGCTTTAAGGCCAGCAGAACATGCTTAAGAAAAATGTGATTCTTTACCTGGTTACATTTCTTCTCACTAATTCATTGTTTTGACTATTGGTTTTTGCCCAAACAAAAAGGATAGAAAAAATGAAAACATTTTAATTTTGCTCATTTGAAATTATTTAAAAAAAAAGAAAAGAAAAACAACATGTCCACTGAAAGAAAGGATGCTTTGTCAATCATATTTCCGAAGAAACATAACGCAAAATATGTAATTTTGCTTGCTGCAGGTAGGTGTTTGTATTGAAAAAAGTATGATAATGGACCTTTGGGAAAGTTGATTATTTAGGCATTGCCCATGTTAGAAAAGATGTACCATACATAACCTGCTAGTGTGATTGACATTGACAGTTAGATCGCAATTGCTAATACCGCACTACATGGTAGAACATCGGCACCATTTAAGTATGTTAGAAATATACTTCTCTAAAACGTCATCGAGATTTTCGAATGCTCCTATTCTCTTTACAGTGCAGTAGAAATGAGTTTTTAACTTTTATATGCATCAACAGAGTGAACGTTCCTTTAAAGCAGAATAGCGCTTAAGCCGGTGCTAGGAGGCGTGAGAAGTGTTTCACTTTACATTACCTCTCATGAGCAGACTCAATAAAACCGAGTCTCCTCCTTTTAACTCTTGTTTGTGTTTGTTGATCCAAGGGATCCTTTTTTCAGTATTTTCTATTAGTAATGGGCAGAAATACCCACAGGTCAATAAATCAAAGATGCATTTAACATTATACATGTACATCGAGTTTTTACATCTACTTCCCTCAAATGTACGTATGATTACATATCAGTATAAGTTGCAATTAAAAATAATTGTTTTTCGCTAAAATCATCCTGAATAATACAGTACGTATATCACTATTACCATGATTTGTAATATAGTACTATATTAATTGTTTCCCATTCAGTTATAATTGATCATGCATTTTGTTGTCAATTTTGTTTTTACGTTTGCTAAATATTAGTATAAGCATGATAAAACCGTATTTTCAAATTAATTATAACTATTTATTTTCATTTACATAATTTAAAACTGCTTATCAATATAATTCATTAACGGATTGGTCTATACGTGCAGTCGTGACTTTGTTTTATTTCAAAAGAACGTCATGATCAAGTATACGGATTTAGCCATCATGATGTCATTTTAAAAGGAACCTTTATGTTTTACAGACACTGCCAATATTAGGACCAGAAGTAATGATTTAGAAAGTATTCCTAGCATATGACTGCCCATGAACACAATATTAAGACAACATATTTTACATTAACTACAAAAGGATAGTATATCCCTCTTTTTGATAGAGACGATAACCTGATGTGGACGGAAACGGACATCCCGGGAAAATCCAAATGAAAAAGAACATTGTCGTCCCAGCGAACTCCCTTCGAAATAAAACATTGGGCTACAATACAACTATTTCTCCTATTCGTTTCAGGATAAAACAATAATTTTAATGGCCTGTAGAAATCTCAATCCTAGTTAGAATGCTAGGAAACTTACCATTTTATGAAGCCAAACTAATGAAAATCGATCAGTAAAGGGGTAGGAGGAATGTCAACATGTTTAAGGCAACTCACAATTGAATACCCATCCTAATTTTACTTGCAATTTCTTTTTTCTAAAACTATATAAAACATGAAGAGCTGCATTAAATATATGTTTTACCTGAGTGTACAGATACAGCTACAGTAAACAGATAACAGGAACATGCTCTTTACATGTTTTAAGAAAAACATAGAAATCCAGAACTCCTGTAGACTGTACCAGGCAAATTGAACTGAATGTTGTTTAACGGCTCATCAACACAGTATAGGTTATTTAGAGCCGCCCCAGAGAGAGGGGAAGGATACATAGGAATTCGGGAACCTGCCCTACTCCTATTATCGAATAGATTCCTATGGTTCTTTAACGTGTTCGGAGGATCGACCGATACACGGGACCGCCTGGTTTACGTTCCCATCCGACGGACGAGGCTAAGGGAAAGTGTCTCAGTGACACCACGGAGGATTTAACCCGAGGCTTCCGGTTACAAATCCGCCTCGCTACCGACTGCCAGAGAGAGGGGAAGGATACATAGGAATGCGGGAACCTGCCCTACTCTTACTATCGAATAGATTCCAAAGCTTCCAATGCTCGGGGGAAAGACTGAAACTGAACCGTTTGTTAACGTCCCCGTCCGACGGACGAGGCTGAGGGAAAGTTTCTTGCACAAGAACACACCGACGAAAGTCAGTGACAACGGCCAGGCTTGAACCCGGGGCCAGTTTCAAGTCCAACGCGCTATTCACTTGGGCAAGCCAGCCCCCGATGCGCTAACACAATTACATTTGTTGAAAAATATAACCGAATATATGTGGCTATGCCGAGATTTTAGCTTACAATTCCGAATTCCTTTTATTACAGATGTTCTATCTGAAAGCATTAGTATTACTTATTCCCGGTGGGGTCACTTCCCGGGATAAGTACCAGCAAAGTACTAGGAAAGTATGCCATCAAGTTAGGGAAAACACTATCGGTAAGTATCTAAGAAGCTAGAAGCTTACAGGGGTATCGAATAAGAAAACGAATGCGTTTGTGCTGTTATAAACGCCCGCTTTCATACTTATCCATAGTCTTCGTTTGACCTTATCCTTACAAATGTTTAGCCGTCGTAAGACTTATCCACTTTCTGGGACCCCTCTCTCACAAAACGCCAGATTAAAAACCCTTAGTTAGTATTAAGGGATCAAATAAAGACAAAATGACTAACATAATGAATGTTTTACATGTGCATGTCCTTATTATCGTGTCAAAATTACTGTATAATTAAAAAATCGACGAAATGTCAATTGTTGACACGGATTTTTCCAATCCGTCCAGTTCAAAACGGAAAAAATTGCTTAAAACAATACTAAAATGAAAAACATAAGATATGGATGTGAAGAAAAATATTCAGGGAATATAACAAAGCAAAAACTAATTATATAACGAATATAATATTTATATAATTGACAAATATTGAGCGTACATATACTGTAGCGCGTCTTTCCTGTACCCGCGTATGGCCTTATCCGATCCGCGTTCATATTATACGGATAGCGAGGGGTTGTGGGTGGGGGGCGTGGGGGGGGGGGGGGGGGGGGCGTTTGTCAGTTTACTTCAATACAATCGCATTTCAAAGCCGGGTACAGTTTACATTTTGGTGGAAATGCGATTGTATCGAAGTAAACTAACAAACGGTTAAACTAACAACGTAGGTTGCTACCCTTTGAACAGATGTATGACGTCATTGTGTTAAAAAAACATTAAAACGTTAGTTATTGGCGACGTCGACGCACAAAATGTCAATGATATGCAAGAAAAAGAATCCATCATGAATTTATCCATGTGAGATAGGTAAATCTCACCCTCGGAATCAGAATTCAACCAGAAACGCGGCAGAGCCTCGTCCCTGATTACAATTCTGACCCTCGGGTGAGATTTCCCTATCTCGCATGGATACTCATGATGGATTCTTATATTCTTGCATACCGGAATAGGCTATCCACGTTTTACATGGGGGATGGAAAGTCGTATCTTTATGGGTAAAGATAAAAGTCACGTGCGCACCAACATCCGGTATCCCGGAAAACATGCAAAGCGTTACTGAGTAGCTGGCGGCTTCAACGTACGACCTGTCTCTGATATGCAAGAAAAATAATCTATCATGGGTATTCGGTTCAGATAGGGAATTCTTAACCTCGGTATAAGTGCCTCGTTTCCGATAAAAACACTTATGCCTCGAGTTGGCATTCCCTATCTTCACCGGATACCCATGAAAGATTCTTATAATCTCACATGAGAGAAACACCTATCTCACCTGCCTAAAAATGGGAGAAAGTGGTGTGTTATTTGATTTGAGACATTGTTAATAATTGCTCATGGATAAATCGTTTCTTCTTTTGCGGGTGGGAACAATATATACAGCACACAATTTCCTTATTACTCACTTTTTGCCCATAGCTTGTAAACATGTACTTTTTGTTTAAATTGTTACATCTTTTGAGAGTTACCCTCCGTTTATATGAAAACACGAAATGTGCTGATAAAACACATAAGACGAATCGAAGTCCGCTTAAAGATATAAACTTCTTGAAATTGGTATGAAATAATATAAAAAAAACAAAAAAAAAACAATTTGACCAATTTATTACAGATGAAACATGGAAAATTCAAATTACCTCCCTTTTAATTGAATATCATTTGAAATTCAAGTAACTGTATTTCACAGTTTACATATTTCAAAAATTCTATCACAAACTCATTCGATGTGGTAATGCTAGAAAAACACGAAGTCAAAATAATTTTAGCTGGCATATTTCAGAATTAGGAACATCGAAAGCGGCACTAATTACTAACACAATCCTATATACACTGTTGTAGTATATACTACTAGTATAAGTGTTATAACTTATTTCTAAGATATTATATCGACTTGAAAGATTTAAAATATGTTCATGCCGTCAGAGCAAACTATTTACACTCGTTATTTTGCAGTTTAACGGTATCTCTAATCAATCTCGAAATACACAATACAATGAGAATATTATTGACATATTCTTAGGTGGGTACTTCGGAATGTTGACTGGTATAGTGTGAAAATGTATAGTGATTAGACGACACTGACAGAAAAATATGACACATGTATGTGCACTCAAGAGGTGTATGAATTTAGAACCAAACTCTGGAGTGAAAGTCAAAAAAGTGCGTTGGCTGACACAACTATATATATAGCTTTATTTTGTCTGATTACAGTACAAACAATGACTATTTGTAATACAAATAACACCACAAATTTAGTACTGTGTCATTCTAAACAGAATTATAGGAGACAAAAGTGTTAAATAAAGTGAGAATCATGCATTTAACACAGATAAACATAGTATACCACATATTAAAACACATAAAATGTACAGCCATAGTTAATCGAGACCTTCAAAGGTTATGTGAAAGATGCATTTGTGTCCGCCGACCTAATAGCCTAGGTGTAGGGGGCCATTATGTCCCCAACACCATTGTGTCCGCAGGGGTAGTCTCAACTTTATAAATCAACCACAAAAAGGTGTAATAAAATGTTATATGTAATCCACGTTTTCTTAAACTAACATTTATATATGTGTATGTGGATTTTCAAGAGAGGCAATAACTGTAGTTTACCAAAAATACTTTTAGACTGGAAATGTCACATACAGCATAGAGAAATGGACTTTATTAAAAATATCCAACATGCAAATATAGAAACCTGTTGGGAGACATTTTAAGCACCCAATAAATGCTATTTTGTCCAAATTCCAGTATGATATAATTGAGTATTTGTGTCATGATATTTATATTCTGTTTATCTGTATTTCTGTTGCATATATCTCGCACCCAATATTTATTTCATGTACCACTCATGAACTTTCGTAGAGCTAAGATAGCATTAACAAGAAATGTATGCCCCCCTTTAACAAACATGACACAACATTCCTGCCGAGTTTCGAGTTTGTAGTTTAAGCTGTTCTTGAGTTATCGCGAAGACAGGTGATTTTTAGTGTTTTTTTACATGTTTTGTTACCATGGTAACCACATTTCTTATGCGAATCTACCCAAAAAGGGAGGTGCACAACTAGACCATGACACAAACATTCCTGCCAAATTTCGAGTTTGTATATTTATATAGTGGCATAATTTAAAAGCATATACAGTTTTTTGTAAAGGTACTGTTTAAATCGTTTCAGAGTTAACCTGATATAAGTTCATAAATAAGCGTATTTCATTATTTTCTAAGCATGGAAGAGGACATTTGGACTAAAGACTTTGGCAAATTATAAATATGTCAATTATAACTTATTACTTTCTAACCAACCATAACATGGATATTAAAAGAAATATAGAAAGATCGGACAGGGAAAGTAGCATTCAAGGAGGACAGTCAACCACAAAACACAGAAACAAACACGCAGACAGACAAACAAGAAGGCAAAAGCAATAATAAATGCAAACGACATCACAAACACAAAAGGGTTGACAATAGGGCTACCGACTTGAAACGGTCAGTGGCAAAGTAGGCCACTGGGGGTTTAAACCGGTTCTAGGGTGCACCAAACCTCACACTTAATACTAAGCCACTTGATACTAAGCCTACTTTGCCACTGACCGTTCCAAGGCCAATTCCAAAGACCGTTCCAAAGCCACTTAATACTAAGCCTACTTTGTCACTGACCGTTCCAAGGCGGTAGCCCTATTGTCAACCCTTTTGTGTTTGTGATGTCGTTTGCATTTTTTATTACTTTTGCCTTTTCGTTTGTCTGTTTGCGTGTTTGTTTTTGTGTTTTGTGGTTGACTGTCGTCCTTGAATGCTGCTTTCCCTGTCCGATATTTTTATCCTTCTTTACCCTACTGTCATCCCATATAAACAGGACAGTGTAAATAAAAAAATCCCCGCCATGATCTAATCTCTAACCAACAAGGCAGCATCAATAGGCAATATAAGTAAAACACAAATATGCTCGTGTAAATATAATACAAAAAAAAAATAGCCTAGAAAGCCACAATGAAGGTACTCAACATGAGTTTATTCTTGCGTACCGGATAAGGTTATCCGCGTTTTACATTGGTGATGGAAAGAAAGCCTGCTCTTATACTTGAGAGAAGATAAATGTCGCGCGCTAATATCAACAATCAGGGTGACTATACCACATGACCTATGACAACATTATTGCTAATTCTTGAAGAAAAAAATTGTAAACATTCGCCCACATTTAAAGCTTCAGAGTGGGATAAGATTTTTATTACTTAACCATTTCCTACCAAAGAAAGCGCATTCGAACTCAAAAAATGTACGCTACCCTCGACTGATATTATTTTTTTCTGGAAGTTGGTACTTTTGGAAAACACTTTGGAAAACTTCTGAAAATGCACCTGAACAAATTGCTAATCCATGAAGCGTACTTTAATTTTGCGCACATTATAAACAAAATACATGCATATACACCGTTTTTATGACGAAAACTTCCACAATATTATTTCACATTCTCAATCAAACCGAGACTGCAATATTTCGTATGTGTCGTGCTCGGCCGTTTCCAAAGGTCCATTGTCATACTCTTTTTTTTTAGGTAAGCGAAAGGGTTTTGTGTCAAAGAACCAGTTCGCAAGAATTAATGCATTTTTAAATTATGCTAATCCGTGAAGTCGACTATTTTATGCTAAACCGTGAAGTCCTCTGTGTTGTCAATTATCTAAAACTTTATAAAAACCTATGTTTTTATCGCTATTTTGTCCTTCGTCAGACCTCGTCCGTCGTTAACATGAATTTACACAAACATGCTAATGTGATCAGTAGGAGTTAATATGAATATTACCAACAGACTTAATTAAACACAGAATTTCCAGAGTTAAAGAAACAGTTTAAATTTTAGTTAATTAAAAATGATTTGATTTGTACAGTTAGCTGGCCAAATGTGTTATTCTTGTTAGCAAGAATGCGTAAATTAGGTGACACCGTGTCATGAAACTGAGACTTAACCGATTAGAACACAACTTTGCAGACAAACAGCAAACGTCACCGTCATTTTAGGCTTTAGGTAGACGTCATCATAGGTCCACAACCTGTCTGGTCATCGCACAATTACAATGTAGAGAGGAAAGCATATTGGCGAACAGTAAATGGGTTCACCACCAAGTATGCAGTGCGTTGCAAAATGACTGTGACTCATGTAAGTGACGATAAGCATGCTTTACAACTTGAACTCCTAGAGAACTCGTATGAAAAACTTGATTGGTATAAACACATATTTTGTAATGTTGAAAGGTTACCGTTTCACTTGCTGAAATGACGTTTTCGTAAACCAGTCTACTGAAATGTACCATGTAGTCATTATTATTGTATGTATATTAGCGATGAAACATTCACTGGCCTCAGTAGGGCGTCGTGTTAGTGCCGGGGATGGGAGGGTTCAAGCCTGCTAATTTCCTTTTTTTTTAATTTTTATTATTATGGTTTTCATTATTGCTAATGATAAGGTAGCAACAGTTCCTTAACATTTTTCTCTCTGATAACGCAATTTTATAATTACACATGGTAACAGTGAACAGTTTATATGTGTTGTACAAATTTCTGTGCTGATGTGTACTTCTAGCACGTCGTTTTACAAGGGTGAATTGTAATCAAAATGTATGTCATGTTAAGCTAATTGAACAGAAAGATGCGAGGTCGCCCACATTGATTCAAACTACTTGGTAGGAAGGTAAAATGCTTGGTAAAAATCGGGAAGAATGTAAGAAAAAACGGTCTCCGAGACAACATTTATGATGGAATAGCTTTTTAGTTATACAAAGATTACGAATATTAATGTCCTCAACTCGAGTACAGGCTCTAGAAAAACGTATAAGTTGAGACACACATGTCCGGGGAACATCCTCATCTAAATGGGGATAATTAACAATATCAAAAGTAAAATCATAAATCATCTGCCTTGTCATAGAATAGGCTAATTATTTCACCATTGTCAATAGAGAGATGTAAATCGAGAAAAGAATCGTTAGTATCAGAAATAGTAGTTGTGTTAAGTTCAAGTTCTTTAGGATATATATTATTTACCATAGTAGAAATTAAGTGAGGCCTCCATTACGTCAATGTTTTATCTTAGGAACTCGGGAGTACTAATTCGTATACTCCAGTGCAATCTGCTGAAGATAACGTTGTTTCGACGCATATCACTCAGTAAAAGCTTTTCAAGGCTGGAATAGATGAAAAGCAAAACAGACTTCCAATGATGTACTGGATTCCCAAATTACACCAACAATCCTATAAAGCCCGTTTTATTTCCAATTCTAGTTCTTGCACCACTACAAATATCTCCAAACTTTTAACATCTTGTCTTAATGCCGTTAAAGATCACGTTAAACAATATTCTGCTAAAGCTTATGAAAACTCTGGGATTAATTTGTTTTGGTCCATTAAAAATTCAGACGACGTTCTTGATAAAATGTGCAATAAATGTCCAGCTTCATCTATAAATAAAAAATACTACATTTATGTTCTGTAATAATATTAGTGTTTTATACTAATAGCAGTTTGGACAATTACAATATGTGGACTTGCCATGGTGTTTATAAATAACTTATTTTTCTATTATATGATATTTTCGTCAAGTATGGAACTACCGTTTATAAACAAACTGTTGGTGTCCCTATGGGTACGAACTGTGTACTCCTATTCGCAGATTTGTTTTTATATTGCTATGAAAGAGACTTCATGTTGAGTCTTTCAACAGATACCCAGGCAGATGTTATTGAAGCCTTTAATGACATCTCTCGGTATCTGGATGACATACTGAGCATTGACAACCCTTTCTTTTCTACTATGGTTAATAATATATATCCTAAAGAACTTCAACTTAACAAAGCTAATATGTCTGATACTAACGCTTTTTTTCTCGATTTACATCTCAACTTATTCATTTTTCAAGAGCTTTTACTCGAGTAGAGGACTTTAATATTCGTAATATTTTTTAACTGAAAGCTACTCTATCTGGGCTACCGTTACCATAAACTACGTAAAACCTTTCAAAGTTTTATTAGCGTAACCCTGACCTTTTTTCCAAATATAAAATTAATTTAAGAACTCTTCTGCGACCAGGACTCAACCGGACTTCTATGGTGACGTGATTTACAAATTTCGTAAAATCCTTGTCCATGATCACTTTCATACTATCTTTGGTAAACTTGCTAAAAGGTTTATCAAAAGAGGTTATGACTCTATCATTTTGCAACGCACTGCATGCTTGATTGTGGACCTATTTACAGTTCGCCACAATGCTTACCTCTTTAATTGTGCTGCTTTAATTGAGGACAGGCTGCTCTATGATGACGTCTACCTAAAGCCCAAAAGGACGGTGACGTTTGATGTTTGTCTGCATTCTTGTCTTGTTGTGCCCTCAATGATTTTTTCTCCTGTTGCTCTGTCTTCTGCCAAGTCATTGGGTACCTTCTTTGTGACTTTCTAGGCTATTGTTTTTGTATTTATATATACAATATAGATATAAAAATCGAACAGGAAAAATAGCATTCAAGGACGACAGTCAACCACAAACACTGCACAATCATGTTTGTGTTTTACTTATAATTCCTATTAATGCTGCCTTGCTGGTTAGAGAATAGTTCAAAGTGGAGATTTTTTTATTTACACTGACCTGTTTTACTGGGATGACACTAGGGTTAGTGTGAGGTTTAGTGCACCCTAGAACCTGGTTTAAACCCACAGCGGCCTTTTTTGCCATAGACTTTTCAAGGCGTTAGTCAACCCATTATTTGTTTGTGACGTCATATGCCTTTATGCCTTATTAACATTGCCATTCTTGCTTGTCGTTTTGCGTATTTTTGGGTTTACTGAGTTCTATGAAAGCTGCATTTCTTGTTTGATTTTTATACTTATTTTTGTCAATGTTCAATATGTCATCCAGATACCGAGAGGGGTCATTATATGCTTCCTATTGTCAACCCTTTTGTGTTTGTGATGTCGTTTGCATTTATTATTGCTTTTGCCTTCTTGTTTGTCTGTTTGCGTGTTTGTTTCTGTGTTTTGTGGTTGACTGTCCTCCTTGAATGCTACTTTCCCTGTCCGATCTTTTTATATTTCTTTTCAATAAAATATGCCTAGATATCTGGTGAAAAAAGCAATATGAAATCTCTTTCATAGCAATATAAAAACAGTTCTGCGACAAGGCGTGCACAGTTTGTACTCATAGGGATACCAACAATTTATCTATAAAAGCTATTTTCATACATGACGAAAATAGTATCTAATAAAACAATAAGTGATTTACAAACTTCATGGCAATTCCATGTAGTGTAATTGTTCAAACTGCTAATGGTAAAAAACGCTTTAATATTGTTACAGACCAAACATATAGTATTTTCCCTAGCAAAAATTTGTTGAATCAGAGCAATAAGCTTGTCTTTGATAAGGTTGTTTGATAAAGTTGTATATAATATAGAAAAATCATCAATACTTATAGATGAAGCATGCTCGAGTATATATAAATTCAAAACCAATAGCTTCATTAAAACACGGTTGATTTTCTAATTAAATAATGTATGTTGATTGGTTTTAATTAAAATAAAGTGTGTTCACTTTTTAATTAGATAAGAGCAATTCCCGAGTATGTTTATTGAACTTCGTTTACTGTTAATTACGATAAACACTTTTGATTTTCTAATTAAATTACGTTTGTTTATTGGTTTAATAAAATAATAATTAAGATAAAGTGTGTTCACGTTTTAATTAGAGAAGAGCATTTCGCGAGCGATTACTGATTAGAAATTTAACGGCTACATGTGTATATAAGGAAACGGTTTTCATAACGTCTTCATATTAAATTCAAAATGTCAATCGCATATGATCTACTACAGGCCGAGCAATCTAGTGAAGGACCCAGTAATGGGGGGATAGCTAGATCGGTTTCCTCGAATCTTTCCTTCGTTTCCGAACAATCTGGCAAAGGACCCAGCGATGGGGGGATACCCAGATCGGTAACTGGAGGGAAAGGCGTAAAAAGAAAAGTGGAAATGAAAAGCATTGAGATGAAATACGAGGCTATATTAGAAGTTGAAAAAGGAGACAAAACAAAGGCAGCTATCTCCAAGCAGTACGGGATACCAGCTAGTACGCTTTCAACATGGCTGAAAAACAAAGACAACATTAAAGAAGGGTATTTAAAATTTGGGCCAAAGAGAAAAACCATGAAATCGGGATCTTTTGAAGATGTTGAGAATGCCACTCGTAAATGGTTTGCGAATGCCCGCGACCAAAACATCCCAATCTCAGGCCCGATGGACTATATCGCATACACGACAAAGTTGTGAAAGATGAATTGATGAAGTCGTGTGCAAAGCAATCACTCATTACAAACTTTTTTTAAATAAAAGAACTATATAAACAAAAACGTATGTTTAGTAAGATATTTCAACAGTGAATTATGTGCTAAGCTATTGTCTATTCTATTCAATTGTATGTACCGAAACCAGTCTTACCTTGTTCTCATTATTCGGACTTCCGGAATGTATG
Organism: Cyrtodaria siliqua; assembly: GCA_037043455.1. NCBI lineage: Eukaryota > Metazoa > Mollusca > Bivalvia > Adapedonta > Hiatellidae > Cyrtodaria > Cyrtodaria siliqua. The sequence goes on along the minus strand of JAWPHD010005544.1, from coordinate 69,709 downwards.
TTAAAATCTATTATTGTGATATTTCTTTAAATAAATGATAAAACAAACACATTATTGCAGTTTTTCTTGTATATTCAGTGTAACAATTACATGTTATATATCCGTTATGAGGTTTAAACAAACATGCATGAACATAAAAAACATACCGAGAACAATACATCACGTACACAAGTAACACTATTTCGGGTGGTACACAAATTCGGATAGATATTTTGGTTTTTATCGTAACCTCGATGCCTCGAAGCCACCGATAGTTCGAACATATCCCTATGGTCCCGCTGACTTCGAATTATCGAGGTTCGACTGTACTTCAATATATTGTTTTTACTAGCCTGATGGTTGATCACGTCTATATTTCAAAAAATAAACAACATGAAACATTAATGGCCAAACGAAACACATGCAGCTGAAAGGTATTTCCAATGATTAATCAACACCTACATATTCCGTATAAAGGATGTAACAGGACGATACACATTTATTTTGTAATTTATATTGCCATATAAGTGATTATCTTTCAATCTTAATGGCTCAATACTTGTTGGCAGGCAGCTCATCCTGATGCGGTAGTGAGAACATAACCAGATGAAAATATACTGAAAGGAAAAAGAAACGCATAATCAAAAAAATGCATATACTTCACTGTTTATACACCTAATTCGACGTAATATTCCAGATATATATCAACGTTTTTGTACAAAAAGGGGCTACAATTAATTACAGAAAGAACAACTATGTCATGTAGTAGACCTTTTAATCAAAGTATACTTTGTTACACGAAATTCATAAACGTTGAAGTTTCGCTTGAAAAAGTCAAGCCATTTCAGTATTGTGTTTAATGTTAAGAGATGGCAAATCGTTTAGACCTATGTTTGCTCACCTGCTTGAGCCAAATGCGCTTTATGTCGATAACGAAACTTTAAAGGGGTAACCATCGTTGTGTTCGCAGCTGTTTAAACCTTCTTTCCGAAAGAACAGGCCTAATGTCGCCCTGTACCATTCGATTAGCAATAGCATATTAAACATTCAATAAATAGCGGAAATAACCATGATGCGTTTTTTTTTCCTTTCAGTATATATTGCGATTCCAGACACAGCAGTATATTTACTGTATTCACAATAGTTGTGTTTCGAACACGTCAATATTACTGACGTTAATATCAGATTGCATGTTAAAGGCTGGTTTCATTAGAAATGCCTTGTTAATTGAATGTTTCGATGCTTCGATCTTATTTCCCAAACCTATTTTCTAATCATTAATTTGAGCTATTCAACGCTCAATGTTTCATGTTAAACAATTCGTATTTAAAAAAAAAGATATATATTTATTTTAAGGATGGTAGACCCAAGTTTTCATCAACTATATAAGCGTTGATATTTTATGTTGAACGTCTCAAAGAACACGTTTACATTTATGTGATTTGGGTCTTCATAGAAAAACTATACATTACGTGGTCCCGCCTTAATTCCATTAAGCGATGGGAAAGCTTATATAAGCTTATATAAGCAGGATTTTATAACGGATTTTTCGACAATGAAACATGTTTAAAAAGAAATTACTGAAAAAACGATAACGTGTTTAAAATTATCTATTACATGTTTTAATTTTACAATATGCAAACTGTTGAAGCCGAAATTAAGGTTTTATTTCATACCCCAGGCAACCCCGTTTTCCCTTCTTGGAGAAGGGGTTGGATGGGTATGGAAGTTAATACTCGGACCACGTAATGTAAAAACTAACTGATAAGTTATATACAACTTTGGAAAGAAGTGGAATTTTTTTTTTACATGAAGTAGTTCCATTTTAACCACTTTAAATATAGATTGCAATATATTGAATGATAATAAAGCACTTAGCCCGTTGCTGTGTTGATATGTTAGAAAAGAGAGCTTTTAGAGAGCCGTAAATACTAGTAGAGCTTAAAAGGAAATACAATGATTATTGTCTAACAGGACTTGAAGCATTCACATAATGAACCCATCCGAAAGCGGAACGTTTGGGGTATTACAATTATAAATATATACATATTTGAAATATCAACCAAACAGTGCTAGAACAAAGTAATCGTCTAAGTGCTTTTGGCTTATAGTAAAGACTAACACAATCGAAAGCCGTGCATTGACAACACAAGTATACAACTGTAAGCACAAATTGGGAAAAAACTACAGTTGAACCTAAATACCAAATTGAATTAATACGTATTTACAGTCAAACCGTCCCATTATCTAGAAAGTATTTATAAGCGTGGAAATATAAAGAATGATTCGAAATATAACAGAAGACTGGGAGATGTTGCACATCATCACTCAGACATGTGTTATTTCTCCAGTTTACTTTATTAGGCACTGACTGAAGTAGCAAAATAAATGCGAAATTTCTCGGCGTTTATCGTACATAACGTTATCTGACGTAATATAACGGCATTAAGAAAAACAATATGTCGGCGTCTGTAACATAGATAACACTTGCAGACCATACAAAATATGTGAAATGTGAAAAAAAAACAGAAACAAAAACACATTATTGAAATTAACGTTATGAATATTTTCTTTAGTAAGCGCTGTCATAGTACTTTTAGAAAGGTCTCCGTGGTGTACTGATATTTATTTTATGAAAAGAAATGAAATACTGTATTTTATCAGCGAAATAATAGTGTTATTCACACTGTGAAATATAGTTTTATTTTCACAGTAGCTGCCGGGACTATTTTTTTTACCCTTGCAAATAATTTTAAAATTGTTATAGAAATTGCCTCCTTCGTTGTTCTGCCGTACTTTCCTTACAAAATGATTTGTAAAATCATAAAATAAAAAGAAAATGTGCTGTTTTATTTTTTGTAAGGCAAAACATGTGTAAAGCGGCTAAGTTATTGAAATTGCTCCCCGCACCCTTGTTGTTTTACCATAGTTTCCCTAATATTTGTTTATAAACTCATAAAATATAAAGATTTGTTTTTGTTTTGTCGTTAATAACATATTTTATTTCATTTCGAAGTGAGCAAACTGTTGTATTTTCACTCATGTCACTCATGCTTCGCATTCGCGAAAATATAAAGTCTTCCAACTTCTCGATTTAATAAAATATGTTATACACGACAAAACAACACATATCCTAGATATCTTATTCCCATTTATATGCTCACTCGTGCCCCAAGTCTCAAGCAAGAAAATCCATCTTAAGTTGATGTTGTTTCCCGCAATTTTATGATTTATAGGTATACAAGAACAGCAAGACTTCGATTTGATAACGCATATCATTAGAGTTTTCATAGCCGAAGAACTGGTTCCCAATTAGTAGTAAAACTGTCTGGAAATTCTCATCAAACCATTATATTTATCTAATCATCGGTATACGAAATTTGTTTGGAGATGTGCTGCACATAAATCATTTAGAAGTTAACAACTGATTGTTACCTAGTGATTTATAATATTATCCATAGTGTATATTGTAAAATGAATCCTTTATATTGCCTCATCAACACATTATATTTGCTAATGTATAGCTGACTCAGTGAGATGGGTAGGAATCACGGAACCGTGCTCTAGTACAAGATGGCGCGTCCCGAGATTATACTCTCCGAATTCAAACTTCATCGAGCTATACACCGTCCTAAATATCCCCCGCTTTCACAAAGTGAAGTGGGGGCTATTTAGGAATCTCGCTGTCCGTAACGTCCCATCGCGTCCCGTCCCGTCGCGTACCGTCCCGTAATACAGTTTTGTCCCTTACCGACGCGTCGCGTCCCGTAACACATTTTCGTTATTTGCATTTCTTAAACACTTTTGAATTGGCTGTTCCCTTATTTCATTACACGTAACAGTTGATTACCTTATGTCCCTCTACATTTCCGATTGTTGATCATCTAATGTATTTCAGAATTATGACCCTTTGGTTTGACTTAGAATTTCAGCGGGTGTATTCATCACCTTCAGTGATAGTTTTAGTTTTGTTTATATATATAATTGCCACATCGGAACTCGAACCAAAACTTCTAATTTACTGTCCATCGTTTTAACCACTGACAGGGGCACGGGTTAGGGTGCGGGAGTGGGTTTTCCCCTCCTGCGGGTCACCCTCCCTCTGGTGGGGGTCTGTTTTGAAAAATCGAACCTAAATAAGTAAATTATACACCCCTCACCCTAGCCCTCCCCCCCCCCCCCACCACCCCCACCCCTTCGACTTAACTTTTTATTGCATTTTTTCGCATTTTTAGCTTTTTCATTTTTCCGCCACCCAACTCTGAATTATACGAACGGGCGTATATAAGAATGCCCAGGTCCCCTGACTGAACAATGGGGACTTCTTGAGGACATGGTGTATTTATTAACAATTATTATGAAGTGAAGTGTTACCGATATCTAAATGTTTACATGTATTGTTGCATGTGTCTCTGTGTGAACATGTTTCATTGCATGATTTGGCCTTGAAGAATGTTAAAAACAGTATAGATGTAAACATATTTACAATGTATGCAAATTAGTTATGCAAATTCATTTATGATGAAATTTGGACTATTCTCGTTGGACTATTGTATGCACATTAATTTATGATGAACTTTGGACTGTTTTCATCGAACAGGTTTGGCGGGGAGGCTTTTGGAGCAGTCTTTGGGCAGTATATAAACGGATTCTGGGAGCAGCTCAGCAGTTTTGCTTAGTTCAGAAGTTTTGTTCAGAAAAAGTTACTTTGAATTGGATGCTTTTAAAAATATAAAGAGGATTTATTGTGCTCATTCATAATAACATTGAAATTGGATATTTGGACTAAACCGGAAATATTGGAAATTATTTTGGACTGAAATTATAATTAACATTTTGATTAAAGAGATACTTACTCTTTTGGATTAAAGAGACACTTTCTAATGTGAATTAAAGGAACATTGGATACTTTTATTTGGACTTAATTCAAAAATTGGATATTAATGAAAAACTGGATTTAAGTATTCTGTAAGTGAATACTCTATGTAAATAAATTTGATAATTATATTTTTGTGTTGCTGGTTTTGCTTCCTTTCTCGTTACATTTAAAACGTGTAACACAAAGGAATATATTTGAACGCACCTCAAAATGTATCTGTATATAAACCATCATGTCGCGCATATAAATTAACCTTGCGTGGTGTAATATTATATTCTATCTAGTTGAAACTAGGATTCCATCTCGAAACAACTTTAACTCGATTTTATATTTAGCGGTAAATAAGTTTGTACGCGTGTGTAAGCTAGTCACTGTCATTGCGTTAATTCCAAGTTGTTGTTAAACATCGAGGTCTGTGGTTGTTCTTATATAATCGGAAGCTGAATACTTATCTATACTGTACGAAGGCTAGATAAATAACTGATATCGTACACATAGATTTCTGCCTTATATACCGTTTTTTGGATGTTCGTCGATTTGAAACTACTTCACCCGCGACTCATTTATATTCATGAGTTAGTAATAGTTTAAATAAAGCGTCAGTAGCTGTAACTCGTAGAAGAATAAGCATCCACACATGTACAAAGCTCGCACACAGATACATACACGAAAGCGCACATGTATATATTTTAAAGTGTATTGTTTCTATTTCTATTCGTATGACATTGCTTTGTAAAGCTGTTTGAAAGTTCTAACTGGCAGTTGACTAAAGGGTGTCATGGCTGATACATAGCATAACTATATTACCAGACGTCCATGATTTGCAATGCATAAAATACCATTAGAACTATCGAATAAATATGCAATGACCTATTGTTACGCCTTGTATTTTGGCGGCAACGACAGCCCATAGAACAGCCGCATCGTTAGCTCTACTGGCCAAGGGCCAGCAGAGCTTATGGCTTGGCCAGTAGAGCTTATGGGATGGTGTGTTGTCCGTCTTCCGTCGTCCGTCCGTCGTCCGTCGTCCGTTAACTTTTCTTCAAACGACTTCTCCTCAGAAACCGCTTGGCTAATTTTGACCAAACTTCATGTGGATGATCCTTAGATGAATGCTTTTTAGATTTGTTAAAATTAGGTCAGCGCTACATCCAAGATGGCTGCCATTACCATATATGGTCGAAACCTTAAAAAATCTTCTTCTCCAGAACCGCTGGACAGATTTCAACAGTTTTTCTTTTAAAATGATCGCCAACGCCTAGACTATCAAGATTGTTCAAATAAAGTCCCCGGGTCAAAAATGGCCGTGCCCCGGGGGTCCAAAATTTGTATATTGAGGTTTTGCATGTTTTTCATATAGACATGTAGGAAACAACTTTAAAAAATCTTCTTCTCTGAAACCACAAGGCACAGAGCTCTCATGTATTACATGTAGCATCAGCTTATGGTCCTCTACTAAGTTTATTCAAATGGTGACCCTGGGGTCAAATTTGTCCCCGCCCCGGGGGTCACAGTATTACATAGACTTATATAGGATTTGTTTTTAAAAAATCTTCTTCACAAAAACTACAACAGCCAGAGGTTTGATATTTTGCATTTACTATAAGCTTATGGTCCTTTACCAAGTTTGTTCAAATGGTGACCTTAGGGTCAAATTTGGCCCCGCCCCAAGGGTCACATGTTTTACATAGACATGTATAGGGAATTCTTCAAACGACTTCTCGTCAGAAACCACATGGCTAATTTTGACCAAACTTCAAATGGATGATCCTTAGATGAATGCTTTTTAGATTTGTTAAAATTAGGTCAGCGCTACATCCAAGATGGCTGCCATTACCATATATAGTCGAAACCTTAAAAAATCTTCTTCTCCAGAACCGCTTGACAGATTTCAACAGTTTTTCTTTTAAAATGATCGTCAACGCCTGGACTATCAAGTTTGTTCAACTAAAGTTCCCAGGGTCAAAAATGGCCGTGCCTCTGGGGTCCAAAGTTTGTATATTGAGGTTTTGCATGTTTTTCATATAGACATATAGGAAAAAACTTTAAAAAATCTTCTTCTCTGAAACCACAAGGCACAGAGCTCTCATGTATTAAATGTAGCATCAGCTTATGGTCCTCTACTAAGTTTGTTCAAATGGTGACCCTGGGGTCAAATTTGTCCCCGCTCCGAGGGTCACAGTTTAACATAGACTTATATAGGATTTTTTTTTAAAAAATATTCTTCTCGGAAACTAGGGTTTGATATTTTACCTCGGAAGCCAGAGGTTTGATATTTTACAATTATTATAAGCTGATGGTCCTTTACCAAGTTTGTTCAAATGGTGACCCTGGGGTCACATTTGGTCACGCCCCAAGGGTCACATGTTTTACATAGACATGTATAGGGAAAAACTTAAAAAATCTTCTTCTCTGAAACTGCAAGAGCCAGAGGTTTAATATTTTGCTGTTGCTATAAGCTTATGGTCCTTTACCAATTTTGTTCAAATGCTGACCCTGGGGTCACATCTGGCCCCGCCCCGGGGGTCACAGTTTTACATCAATGCTTGTTTTAAATTTTTTAATTGCTTTATTTTTTATTTTTTTATTTTATTTTTTTTTGATTATTTTTTTTTTAATTTTTTTTTTTTAATTTTTTTTTTAATTTTTTTTTTTATTTTTTTTTTTATTTGTATTTTTTTTTTTTATATATTTTTTTTTTTGATTTTTTTTTTTGATTTTTTTTTGAATTTTTTTTTTTTGAATTTTTTATTTTTATTTTTTTAATTTTTATTATCTCTACTGGCCAACTTGGAAAACCAGCCAGATCGGACCAGTAATGACAGAGTTACTGCTCTTGATATAGTTAAAAATGCTATATTTTGCCTCTTTAAGACGATAGTCACTCGCTTCATTGATGTTGTAAGAGCCATATTAGCCAGTAGAGCGTCCACAGGCCCTCTTGGGCCTCTTGTTTTATAATTAGGCTCTAACATATAGAGAGATGTCTAATGGAACCATACCAATTATTTCAAGAAAAAACATATAATCATGATAATTAGTTAGCGCTGTTTGCTTGCAAGTAGTTTCAAATTATTTTTCCATAAAATCCGCAATATTTGTAGTCACTTTGGTAAAGTTAAGATGATGACATTTTGAAGATAATTAACCAACAAGTAAGACATTAACCTAACTTCTGCTATCAGCGTTCATTGATCTGAGGACAAATACAAAACGCTGTGTTACACGGAACACCACGAGAAGTAAACTCCCAGAGCTTGTTGGAGACTTATAAACATTGCTGATCTAAGTGTTTTAGTAAATCCTGTTTACTCTATAAAAATTACACTCCGCAGGCAAACTGGAATTACCGCACGCGGTTCTTCCTGAATGATTGCTGAATAGGCTATAAATAGATTCACATATGATCCTGATAGCAGAAGTTAGGTTAATGTCTTACTTCTTGGTTAATTATCTTCAAAATGTCATCATCTTATTGGTTGTATAATTGTGACATGTGTAGCACAAGTATTAACAAATTATCTTATTTAAAATAGTAAGAAATGTGTCATTCGTTTAGAGAATGTCGCGATGATGAACTGAATTAAATTGTATAAATTATTTTTAGCGGGTTAGCAAATTGAATATTGTAAAATTAAAAAATAAATAATTTTAAATAGGTTATCGCATTTTTTCAGTCAAATATTTTTTTTAAACATGTTTTATTGTCAAAATAGCCGTTATAAAATCCTGCTAATATAAACTTTCCCATCGCTTAATGGAATTAAGGTGGGAACACGTAATGACAAACTTCCTTTAAAAACCTCCTCATCCGGCTTAGGAATTGTAACGTTAATATCCCAATAAGAGCCTAATTAGTGAGACCTTATGCTATGTAACTCAAACATATCAAATACATAAGAAGGACAAGCTTCTTAGAAACTTTAAACATATATTTTGCTATTTTCAGAACAATTCTTTGATCAATTATATTGCATTGATGACGATTATTAAATCATTTAAACATATATATTTTCAATATTCCTTATAAACAACGACACGCTCTTCTGTATATTTTTGTAAGATTAATGCAGTTGCAAGAATGTATGAATATCACAGGGGAAATGAAGCATTCACAAAACACAGTCAATCACAAATACGAAACAATAGGAGTACAGTCTTGAAGCGGTTCGTGATAAAAGAAAGATCGCTGGGTGTATAAACAAGCTTTTTCAGTGCACCAAGCCGTATCGTTAAAAGACAAGAATTTAGATAGGCGTCATCATAGGAACCACAATCCGTCTCGTCATATACTTGCCTATACTGGCAAACTGTAAATAAGTCGACTTCTATGTTGACGCGGTTTACAAAATTCGTAAGTCCCTTGGTTATGATAACTTTCATACACCTTTATTAAGGTTGTTAATCCCTATCGTCTTGAGTTGAATTGAACTGAATGTTGTTTAACGGCTCATCAACACAGTATAGGTTATTTAGAGCCGCCCCAGAGAGAGGGGAAGGATACATAGGAATCCGGGAACCGTGCCCTACTCTTATTATCGAATAGATTCCTATGGTTCTTTAACGTGCTTGGAGGTTAGATCGATACACGAGACCGCCCGGTTTAAGTCGGTTTAACTTTCATACCCCATCCAACCCCTTCTTCAAGAAGCGAAAACAGGGTTGTCTGGGGTATGAACTAAAACCCTAATTTCGGCTTAAAAGGGTTGCATTTTGTAAAATTAAAACATCTAATAGGTAATTTTAAACATGTTAGACCATTTTTATAAGTACAAAAATGTTTTTAAACGTGCTTACCCATCGCTTAATGGAATTAAGGCGGGACCACGTAATGGTGCAAACGATCTTACACAGTTGTAAAACAAGCAAATTTAGCAAAACATACAGGCGTAACCACATTTCTAAAAGAAATCCCCTTGCATAATCCCATCGTTGCACTTAAAACAACTGCCAGATTAAATAAAAAAAATCCCTCAAGGGAAATTAAAATTATTGTATATATGTTCTATTTTTGGGGAAAACACTGAATATTTCTTTAGATTTAATGACTCGAATATCAATCCTGATTGTCCTTGTCATGAGCTTCACGTTGTGATTTCGTTAAAATCTCCCAAGGGAAACTAAAGCAATTAAGCGAAAAACATTTTTTTATAATAATTTGTCATGTGTTGATAATATTTTACGACTCAGCAATCCTTCATGTCTTAAGTAGCTAATGAGATTTGTTTGTTTGCACTTAATTAAATAGAACGTAAGATATTCTCATATTTGAAAAAAAAAAGAATCCTGCTTGTTTCCACCTGGGATTTTATTTTAACTTGTTTTGTTAGAATATAAAACAGTAGGTATAAAAGTCGAACAGAAAATGTAGCATTCAAGGACCACAGTCAAACAAAAAGACAAATCGAAATAATTACAAGGACAAATAAAAGACAACGTATACTAAGAGTTGGCAATAGGGCTACCGCCTCGGAACGGTCAGCGGCTATAAGGACTGCTGTGGTGATTAAACCAGGTACTAAGGTGCACCAAACCTCACTCTTACCCTATCGACATCTACAGAATTCCCCGCCAGGCTATATCTTCTAACAAACTAGGCATCAGTAATATGCAATATAACACAATGATGATCATGAATATTTAAATATAAAAAAACACATAGAAAGCCGCAAAGCAAGTACTCATAGAAAGCCGCAAAGCAAGTACTCGCTGACTTGACAGAAGCCAGAGCAACAAGGGAATACACCATTAAGGGCATGGCAATACTGGAGACAAACATCAAACGTTACCGTCCTCTCAGGCTTTAGGTAGACGTCATCATAGAATTCATCATATGTCATCGCCCAATCAAAGAGGTAAGAATATTATCACCTGATTTTATTCAGTAATGTACACACTTCTAGATAAAATAAAGGCGATATCTAGATAAAATAGAGATACAAGTATAACTGGTTAGCATATATTAACAGTTTCAATATATCACCGATGGAAATGGGTTTTGCCTGTCAACGGCACTCTTTTGGAGGGCCTTATTTTAAAATGCATATTTGGTGACCAAACAGAAGGCTGTGCACAAGAAAATGCTTTGCCTGACTCATTACGTATTCCTGCCATAATTCCATCAAGCGATGAGAAATCTTATACTAGCATGATTTTATAATGAATATGTCGACAATAAAACACAGTTTTTACTAAAAAAATGCAATAACCTCTTTAAAATTCGATTATATATGGGCTATTTGACCCCAATTATAATGCCCAATTAAACCAAAAAAGGAGGAATTACTTGTTCTTATAGGAACTACATTCGACTACACCTCGGAGATTTTAATGCAATTGGTGGTGGTTAAACTTTATAATTTCATGAGAAAATACCCACCCATTGTGTATACATTACAAACACCAACAACATATTTTATACCTACGGATTGTTTTGCTTTAAAGAAATGAAATGATTTTTTTCGTCCGTTATATCATTAAATTCGGTTATATTGGGACAGCAACCTTAGAAGGAGATGGAATAAAGCATGAAGTTTCCCATTATACATGCCTCAAATATACGGCCAAGGGTTTTACTTTGAAAAAAAGGAATGTCTCCCGTATGAGTTTAGAATTATGCGTTCTTTGATTTTCACGAAATTGTATCGTTACTTGTATAATATGCACAGGTTTATCGCAATCCTATAGTTATTAATCAAAGTACTGAAAGCACTAAATGGATGAAACATTGGAGAGGAATGAATGGGTTCAAATGTTTTGCACATGAAATACTTGTTGAAAATAAAGTGTTGCATGGAAATCATAAGCAGTGAATATTTCTGTTTGAAGGTATAGTGGTGAAAAAAAACTGTGGAAAGATTGTCCAATAATATTGTAATTGCAATCGGGCTATTTGTAATTCAGAGGGAGGTAATTTATCTTCATTATTTTGAACCAAAATGTCACCAGATGTTTCTGCAAGGATTGAAATACTGTAGAACTTCGAAACAATTATCGCATTTAAAACTGCATCAATCTAATGGCTCGTGAGATGGCATTAGACCTACTGCTGGATCTGCATTTCAATAGTTATTGTAGCCCTGAGCCTCCCATCCGATTACCAATGATTTAAAGGTTCCGCTAGTCTTGGAACAACATTGTTCATTAAACTGTTAGGTTCCACTAGCTGCTGAATGTCGACTGCTTTCCACAACACAGTTTGGTCAAACGTCAATGCGGGAGTACTATTGTATTTGCGCGATTGATCAGACACAAATGTCATTTGCTGATAGTATCCAGTTTTCGTCAATATACTTCATGCCAATCATGGGCATGAAAGTGGCTCACACCTTAACACGATGCTGGCTATTATGGACCATTTGCATGAATTCATACCATGACGGTCTTCGAGGATTGAGTAACCAAGAGGTCTTCCCAAGTATATCAACATTCATCGTCTCATCTATTAATTAGAACTAAGACAAGTATTTAAATACTAAGGCTGGCTTGTATTTGCTCCTAAGCATGAAGTACGCAATTTGTATTTTCTCAATAGCAGGTACTTCTCTCGCTGTGAGACTTACTCTATGAACTATTTTGCATTTAACATTGTCAGGTGTAACGGTGATACAGTTGCAATTATTCCTATTCGTTGAAAGGCTTTCAGGCCATCTAAAATGTAATATAATAATCCACATTATTTGCGGCAAACTGTCTCGTTTTGTATCCCTTCCATATCAACACCTTGGTGAACCGCCGTATTTCGGTCATATTTCTGTATTTCGGAGTACGAACAAAAACACCCAATGTTATAGAGTGAATCAAAAAGAGATCCCTATCAGTTTGAACTTGAAGTACAACTAATCGAACTTGACATTGCATGACTATCCTGGAAAGTCGATGCACTTTTCTCATCAACGTCTTTGCCCGTAAATAAAATTTTCAAAAAGAGTTTAAGTGTTGGAACAACATATTGCGAATTGGCTTGTTTTGACAATATTTCCTCAAAATCTAAATGGAGCGTAGAAGTATCTTCCGAAAGTATATTTAATAACTTAATAGATTTGCCGCGGTGTCAATAAGCCATAGCTTTTTTAACATTAAATCGACCTTTTTGGCTCGCTGTAGAAGTTATACAGAAGCGAAGAAGCAGTATTTCTAAAAGTAAACGACTTTATTTCTATAATAATTATTCTATCTTATAAGTGACCTTAAAGGCCTGCCTTCATGTTTTTGAATCTACACCCGAATATCCTAGATTTTTTCCATTTTAATTATTAAATCATTGACAGGTAATATATTTGGTCCTCGTCGTTTTCTTTGAGGAACATGACTGCACGAAGAAAAGCGTCATCCGTGACTGTGGAAGATGGGCTGCCATGTTTAACTACACCGGAACCAGATCTGATGTTTGAATATTGTTTGGCCTCATTTCAGTACATCTTAGGCTATATATGACGGTCGATTTGTTCGTGGTGGAGGCAGACCACCCACTTTTTTCTGGGTATAGCCAGTCCAGTACACCTCCCGCCATCCGTAATAATCGACATTTTCTCACCTACAAGTCGAGCTCCCAGTGAGATTCGAACCCGCAGCAGTGAGAGGCGAGAATGTTTCAAACTGCGTCTTTTCCATCCTGGCCACGGAGACGCTACAGGAACCAGAAGCTACTTCGACAAAACGGTCGAGGGTTTCCTTTGCCTGTACGTTACGTACAATAGTTGCGTACATGCGAGGCATACACGTATTTGTGTACATTTATTTAATGCGTCATAAGTTGCGTTCTTGTGTTGCTGTCGTGTTTATCAATCATTGAATCGTGTAAGCAAAGTACATGATTGAAACGATGCATGGAACATTTATTGCGAACAGGCCATATGCAACGCATACGTGCATTTCTACGCTTGTTCGCAACGTTTGTGTGTAACGTAACCTACGTGTCGATTAAAAAGTCATGTTTGCTTCTTATAGCCGAACAAGTGGGTAGGTGGGTGGCCATAATTAATGGTGGGCAGACGTCCAAGTTATCTGTATCTGTAGGTAATGCATTTCCGTCACACTTGACGATTAAAATGCGGGTTTGTTTAAGTTCGATATTCGCCAGTTTGGCGATTCGCATTCATGAAAACTCGGCCAATCCTGTCATTCTTCGGGATCTTGCTTCAAAGAAGTCATCAAGAACTTGCGAATGGTTCGAATCGTTGATTCATTGCGACTTAGTGTTGTTTAGTCAGCATTAATTTAGCGAACACATTGTGGCTTTCTTTTTCTAGATCATCTTTTTCCTTCATCATGACCGGGTTCTGTTTATACAGACCGGTAGATACTCTCGTAATAGAATACATAGAAATGAAAGATATTGTCAATGCTGTCAAAGTATTGATTTGGAAGATGAATACGATTTTATTTTGATTTGTCCTTGTTACAAAAGAATCCGGACAATTTATATTAAACAATATTATTATAATAGACCTAGTATGTTTAAATTCTTAGAATTATTGCAGACAAAGGATAAGAATATTGTTATAAAGTTAGCTGTAAGGAATACAATCTTTATTAATTAAACAATGTTTAGCTCTGTTTAGTTTCATTCTCATTATCAGTTACTCAACATTAATATTGCTCATAACAAATGTACTTTTGTCTAAAAACACTTGACTTATTATGCATGACAATTTATGTATATATATATAACGATGTACGTATGTACAAGTTAAATAAAATATATGTTCTGTTCTGTTCTGTTCTGATATAACGTAATTAATCTTACGTAACGGCGCATCACGGACCGCGTCAGCTTTCATCCAAAACAACTATATGTAGTTACGTCAGCTTTCATCCAAAACAACTATATGTAGTTAAACGGTTAAAATTATTTGCAAGTGGATAAGTGGGTGCCCATTAATTTATGGTGGGCAGACGCCCAAGTTATCTGTATATGCCCGTAATGCATTTCCGTCACACTTGACGATTATAATGCGGGTTTAGTTGCGTATTTGACAGCTACCAGTGTCGGTGCCGATTGGTTGGTAGTTGATTCCAGTCCCGTATTTTCAGAAGATGCTTGTTTGTATGGTGTTATCCGTCATTTATACCACATGTAAGGTTATATATGACGGTCGTATTTATTATGGTGGAGGCAGACCACCCACTTTTCATTTGTAGAACCAGTACTGTACACCCCGCCATTCGTAGGAATCGACACTTCTTTACTTACCAGTCGAGTTCCAGTGGGAATCGAACCGGCAGCGGTGAGAGCGAGGTTTACGTCGTTAAACCCTCGGCGACGGAGACGTTGTATTGTCCGAGGTAATAAGGAATGTCTGTAAGTTGCACTCTGTTCTCTCTCCTTGAATGGGTGTAGGTGCCAACGGGAGCTGCTGTCGGACTGTTGTATGTACATGTTTACTCACTATGACTGATGTCAACTAGGTCGTGTTAAATTTTGTATAGCATCGTGAGCCTATGGTTGCGCTGTCGATCTTCCAGGCTTTACCAAAGCAGTTAGTTAGCCATATTGGTCACGCATCCTTTGGTGAAATATAAGTGTACATAGCGAGCTACTTTCCATTGTACTTGTTCAAGTGCTTTGCTGTCTTGTTGGAGGTGCGGGTTCCAGGCTGTCTATGCGTAAACAAGAGACGGGCGGACCATGGTGGTGTATGTTGCGGCCGTGGCATTGGAGAAACAGTCCTTGAAATGTCTGCGTAGCAATCCTAGTGTCCGATTACACTTTTCACACTACATTCTCTTCTTTATTTTGTGACAGAACGACTATACATTTAGATAATAAACACATGCTTGTGTTAGTATCTATTGGTTGATCTACACCAAGTGAGGATGGTGTTGCAGGTCTTGACGTATAGAGAGTCTGAGACGCTGTTGTATAATCTATTTTGTTCTCTCTTGTTTTTCCAAAACAATTACTGGAACCATCCTGAATACAGTTTCGTATTCGCGCCATCATTGCATAGATCCAAATCATCTCTCGTAAAGTGACACTATTAGCAACAGACTCTGTCACGACGTTTGTTTGTCGTAATAGGTCCTACATCATACATTTGACATGTTGAAAGTGCGGAACGATAGTGTGTACGTGCGGGACTATGTTGTAGGTGTTGACGCGTATAAACTACGGGACGATATTGTGTGTTTACGTGTTGAACGCTCACAACGCTGTTGTATGCGTTAACGAGTATAACATTCGGGACGCTGTTGTACATTACTGTCCAGGTTGTAGTCAGTATGGCGTATAAACTACAAAAATATCTATAAATAGCTAATCCGGTTTACTACCACCAGATGCATATAAACATCTGAGGAGTAATCGAATGAAGCTCCTATAATAAAAGTAAGCCCTCTTTTTTTGTCGGAAATGGACATTATAAATACTGGGAAATAGCTCATTTCTATTGGATTTTGTTTTTGTATGTATAAGAAAGATTAATGATAGGTTTTACTGGATTATGGATGAACACTTTCCAATTTAAAATCTATGCATACACTTTGTAAGCAGCTATCAATGAAAACAGCTGTACCTTTGACCTGCTTAGTAAACAAACAAGGACTTTCTTACATGTCTTATGATCCCACCTTTTCTGGTGACATTTTTATATCTGAAAATGACACTGCTTCATTATCCATACTTGAGTTGTAGCTGCAACAAATCATCAATATGTGACAATTTTTAACATTGGTGTCAAATAGTGGTTTAATATATTTACCGGCGTTATGTGTAGACAGTGCGGGACGCTGTTCTAGGTATTGACATGTAGAAAGTGGAGTACGAGGCTGTATGTGTTGACCACATTCAAGATGCGAGATAAAAAAATATACTTATAATCGGTATGGCATATCAAATAAAAGCATTGTCGTTACTAATATCGAGGCATGTGATCAAAACATGTTGCTATGATTCTACCTGAAAATAAAAATGTTTAATCCATAACCTCATATACAAACATGAGGAAAATCAGAAACATAGTGTCAGAAAAAATGCTTACTTGATATTTATTCATCTATGACGTACCCCGTACCTGGTCTGTCGAATCATTCACACAGCTATGTTGCTCACGTCAGTCCGGTTGTGTTCATTTACACTAAATGCATAAACATACCTGTTTGATTGGAAATGAAAACATATGTTTATAATGAACACATATAGGAAGGTGAAAATGTTTAATTGAATTGCTGTTTAACAGATCATCAACACATTAAGTTGTTGTTTATCGTTAATGTATTTCCATAGATATTCCTAGTCTGTCATTTTCGTGGTTTGTACTATTCAAATAAGAAGACACATGCAATCGAAATCAGTGCTGGTAGAGCATTAATTCTTTGAAAATTCGAGCGGAACATGAGTGGTAGAAATTAACAAGTAGATACTTGGCCCTATTATGAATGAATTGAATCGACACATATTTTGCGACAATACAAATTCAATACATAAATACATAGTCACGAATACTTAGCTCTAAATAATAAAACCTTGCATACAATCATTAGATTGGAATGAATGGAAAACAAACAACCGAAAAACGATTCAGAATAAAATAAAAACAAAGATTTATCACATCCATCATTAAATCCGTCCTTTTTTTAATCAAACTGAGTTGTTATGATTTCTCACCGAGTTACCTCGGCGTATAAGTAAAACCAAACAAAAGAGAGACGAACATGGCTTGAGTAAACTCGTTCACGTTGATGAGTGAGATGTTCAATACAAAGACCCAATCAAGTTGTTACATATTGTTACAAATAGATGATCTGCCAAATGGCATTTTGAACACGTGTCAAGTACATACGACCGACCTCGTTTACAGAAAATAATAATAATAATAATAATTAAAAAACAATAAAAAACAACAACATGAAGACCTCTGAGATTAGAAAAAAATTAGATTGAGAGCAGTGTTTGATTGCTAGACCCCCCCCCCCCCCCCCCCTCACACACACACACACACACACACACCGCACCCCACCCACCACCACAACAACCTATCCCCCACCAACCCCATATCACAATATAAATGTACTGACAGTGTATTTTGTTTGGTTCTCAAGCAATTTGTATACTGTAACCGCTCCTTAATCCTGGATCCGCGCATGCAGTTATGAATGGTAGTGGTGGGATGGGGTGGGGGATTGACGTCGTTTGTATTTGGCCTTAAAGCAGCTCATGATCTCCGAGGTAATATTTGCACACATTCATACAAAGGAAATAAAATATCCGCGTTCATTTCTGTTCCAAAATGTAAAATGATGCTGTTAAATATTCTAATCAAAGTACTGAATGTACTGAGAATGCAAGGTTAGATAGGAGAGACTGTATGAATGTACTGAGAATGCAAGGTTAGATAGGAGAGACTGTATGAATGTACTGAGAATGCAAGATTAGATAGGAGAGACTGTATGAATGTACTGAGAATGCAAGGTTAGATAGGAGAGACTGTATGAATGTACTGAGAATGCAAGGTTAGATAGGAGACACTGTACGTAGGTTAGATAGAAGAGACTGTATGCATATTTGCACGATTGGTGGACATTCAAAATTTCCATAAATCTGACATAGGTTTAGCCAACTTGGCGATCTTGGGCGCGACCTACACACATCTTAGAGAGCCGATCTATTTCAAATATATTGTGATCAGTTGTCATTAAACTGATTTAAATCTAGACATGAATATTGCTTTATGAATTGCTGATGGATAGACGGATTTGTGTTTAATGGCCAAACTGTCACTCAAGATGACCTCCTTGTCTAAAATTATGTCATTTACAGAGTGGCGTGTATAAAGTAGTCTTCCGGGAACAAGATGCACAAGAGGGCCTTTACCACTCTACTGGCTTGAATAGTCTAAGGCCTACTGGAAAACAATTTTTAAAAAATCAAGGGCTATAACTCTAATGTGTTTAGTCTGATGCAACTGGTTTTGAACTTGTCCAAGCTTTTATTAATATAAATATATTGACTAAATTTAGTAAAGATCGAATAAAATATATGTTCACGAGGCAAATATAGGACATTGTCATTAAATCAAGGGCAATCTATCGTGTTTATGATACGATATATGTAGTTTTCAGTATGGTACACGCTTTCGTTAATATAAAGTGTGACCAAGTTTGATGAAGATCGGATGCACAATAGGGGGCTATATTAAGAGTCCACAGGGCAAGACAGAGGATTTTCCATTAAAACAAGGACAATAACTCTGAATTTTATTAACCGATATGGGTTTCAAACTTATGTGGGCTTTCATTAATATAAAGACTCTGACCATTTTGGTAAATATCGGATGCACAATGAAGGTGCTAGTGTATTAACAAGGCAAACTCTTGGATTTTTTATTAAATCAAGGGCAATAACTGGTGTACCGAACTCTCATGGAGATGAAGACACTGGCAAAGTTTGGTAAAAATCGGAAATATAATGACGGTGCTAGAGTGTTAAAACAAAAAGTCAAAGGCCAAATGACGGACAATCTGTTACAACTGCTTTAAAAATGTTGCAATGGTATGTAGTCACAAGTGTTATGGGACCTACTATGCATATTAAACTAGAAGCCAGTTACTTGTGGGCAAGATTTTTCCCCAAAATATTGCCCCAATAGTCAAGGAAGGAGAAAATAAGGGAAATAATAAACATATTAAATGCTTTGATGAGATTGTGAACAGACATATAAGACCGGTGAGAATGGTAGACTGAGCAACTATTAAGGAACAAGGCAATTTCTATTTGCATTTTGTAGACAGCCATTCTATAATCAGGGGTCAATGGCGTAACCTAG
Organism: Cyrtodaria siliqua; assembly: GCA_037043455.1. Classification (NCBI taxonomy): domain Eukaryota; kingdom Metazoa; phylum Mollusca; class Bivalvia; order Adapedonta; family Hiatellidae; genus Cyrtodaria; species Cyrtodaria siliqua. Next base: position 50,086 of record JAWPHD010005544.1, on the reverse strand, counting down.
AAAACGCCTTTTGCTGCAGTGACAAATAACTTAACAAGAGGCACTATCCGTTGATTAAACTTCCCTATGTCTGTCCCACACATTGAACAAAAACTTTACTGTAGTATTTACGAAAAATTAAAAATACAAATTTATAGGTGGAAAAAAGAACTGAAAATTGACTATAAGTAAATACACGGGTAAAAGTGGCCATAATTTTGATAAAAACACAACAACAACAAGACAAAAAAACAGAACCTAGCTGGACGAAGTAGGTTAAAATGCCGCAGCCATGAGCCGTTTCATGATTTAGTCGATTTCGAAATACATGTTTACAAACCAAACATTAAATCTTTTTGTCAGTACAGTGCCCGAATTCACCAAACATTATTGAGAAAATTAATAGGTTTAAAACTCCATAACATATTTTTGAAAATGGGCATAAAAACATTTTTTAAAATATGTATGCAAATAAAAATAAACATCCTAATAAAATGCAACTCGGTTTAAACATTTGTCATTATGAATTAAAACTCAGATAATCTGGAGCTTGACACATGTTATGAATAAAAACTCAGATAATCTGGAGCTTGACACTTGTTATGACTAAAAACTCAGATAATATGTAGCTTGATACTTGCTATGAATGGGTACTGATAATCTGGAGCTTGACACTTGTTATGAATGGATACTGATAATCTGGAGCTTGACACTTGTTATGAATGGATACTGATAATCTGGAGCTTGACACTTGTTATGACTAAAAACTCAGATAATATGTAGCTTGATACTTGCTATGAATGGGTACTGATAATCTGGAGCTTGACACTTGTTATGAATGGATACTGATAATCTGGAGCTTGACACTTGTTATGAATGGATACTGACAATCTGGAGCTTGATACTTGTTATGAATGGATACTGATAATCTGGAGCTTGACACTTGTTATGAATGGATACTGATAATCTGGAGCTTGACACTTGTTATTAATGGATACTGATAATCTGGAGCTTGACACTTGTTATGAATGGATAGTGATAATCTGGAGCTTGACACTTGTTATGAATGGATACTGATAATCTGGAGCTTGACACTTGTTATAAATGGATAGTGATAATCTGGAGCTTGACACTTGTTATGAATGGATAGTGAAAATCAGGAGCTTGTCACTTGTTATGAATGGATAGTGATAATCTGGAAATTGACACTTGTTATGAATGAATACTGACAATCTGGAGCTTGTCACTTGTTATGAATGAATACTGATAATCTGGAGCTTGTCACTTGTTATGAATGGATAGTGATAATCTGGAAATTGACACTTGTTATGAATGGATACTGATAATCTAGAGCTTGACACTTGTTATGAATGAATACTGATAACCTGGAGCTTAACACTTGTTCTGAATGAATACTGATAATCTGGAGCTTGACACTTGTTATGAATGAATACTGATAATCTGGAGCTTGACACTTGTTATGATGAAAACTCAGATAATCTGGAGCTTGACACTTGTTATGAATGAATACTGATAATCTGGAGCTTGACACTTGTTTTGATGCATACTGATAATCTGGAGCTTGACACTTGTTATGAATGATACTGATAATCTGGAGCTTGGCACTCGTTATGAATGAAAACTCAGATAATCTGTAGTTTGACACTTGTTATGAATGAATACGGATAATCAGGAGCTTTACACAACTTAGATAATCTGGAGCTTGACACTTGTTATGATGAAAACTCAGATAATCTGGAGCTTGACACTTGTTATGAATGAATACTGATAATCTGGAGCTTGACACTTGTTTTGATGCATACTGATAATCTGGAGCTTGACACTTGTTATGAATGATACTGATAATCTGGAGCTTGGCACTCGTTATGAATGAAAACTCAGATAATCTGTAGTTTGACACTTGTTATGAATGAATACGGATAATCAGGAGCTTGTCACAACTTAGATAATCTGGAGCTTGACACATGTTATGAATAAAAAGTCAAATAATCTGGAGCTTAAGACTTGTTATGAATGAATAGATTTTGATCAGAACCAGGTCAAACACGGGCTTTCCAAATTAGATGACGTCATGACGTCACAGCGGTCAGTGATGTGTTCATTTTGGATGACGTCATGTTGTTAAAACTGTCAGCGTTGACTGAGACACTGATTGATTTTATAGTAAAACAACTGAACACATGACATCAAGACGTCATGACGTAGAGACACGTGTTAACGTTCTTGCACAACTAGACCCTGAACTCTACAATCTATGAAAGTTTTGATCAATTCCAATTTTAAATACAGAATATATAACGATAACAAGAGTTCTATATATACTTTATTCCAGCAGAATAACAATCTAGTGGTGTCTAATGTCTAAACATGTTTCTTTATTTCATCTTATCATTAATAATAATTCACTGACATCGTAAATTCACTAAAATCCTTTTGAAATAGTTTTTGCTATGTACAATTATACGTAATAAATATATTGAAACAACTCTAAATATGTACACAACTCTTCCCCCGGAAATCTCCTTTAATTTGGGTTCTTTGCGCAAACATAACACTGTCAAGCGAAGGTGCGTGTGACGTCACATCGTGTTTCCCCTTGATGAGAAAACACCTTGCAAAAACTCGTTTGCAAAACAAAATCGCCCACAACTTATACATATTGAGATTTTCGTAGAGTTTCTGGACCCGTTTATTTGCATTATAATTGTTTTCAGCATCCAATACGTTCGTCTTTCATAGATCAGCATTCATTTACGACTTGAAGCCTCGATTAATGAGAAAAAAATTAGGTTATCCACCAGATGGCGATAAATCAACCTTGCATTCAAAAATGTTTTTGCTACATTAGCCAACAATTCGTTCACAATTTTGTAAAATTCAAGATTGCCACCTCAGTTGGTTTCCTATACGTATGTTTTTATTTCTTTGCGTGTTATCGGTTGACAATATTACGTTTCCTGTTTGATTTTAATGCCTACTGTTATTATTTTATAGTGAAAAATGTAAAACGAATCCTGCAAAAAAAAAAAGAAAGGGAAAATGAACATGCAGCGGTTAAAACGTATAAGCAAAATATTTAGGAAGCGGCGTGGTTTTGCGGCTCACACTTTTAAAAACCTCTCCAAATAAGCATCAGTGAATTATAGTTTTGTATATACCGAATCTGACAAACAAGTACACGATTTTACGATTTTAATCTCAATAAAATAAGTCTGTTATAATATGTGTTAGATTTCCTTAATATTCTGCATATTATATACTGAAAGGAAAAAGAAACGCGACACGGGAATTTCCGTTATATATTGTATATACTGCACACTTAATTCCATATATATTCCAAGGAAATCCCCAGATGTTTTGTAAAAAAAAAGTTGCAGTTAGTTAGAGATAGAGCACAACTATGATGTTGTAGACGTTTTAATCACAGTGTAAGTTCTAACAAGAAATTCATAAATTTGAAAAATTGAGCCAGTTCAGTACTGTAAAGAGTTTGCAAAATGTTGCATCCTAAGTTTGCGCCAAACGCGTACTCTGTCAATAACGAAACATTGCAGGAATACTGTTTGCTGTGTTACGTGTTGTTTTAGTATTTTTTTTCCGTAAGGAAAGATCTTACGTAGCCATGTACCATTCGATTAACAGCAGCATATTGTACAATGTCATACAATATATAGCGGAAATGTCCGTGTCTCGTTTCTTTTACCTTTCAGTATAAGTGGGAGATCATTATAGGCGTACATATGTATATACCAGAGTACAGAGTATATCATCATACATTTCCTATAACCATCCATTTCACTATTAAGACCGCAATAAATTCGCATTTAATTGTAAATAAAACATATCAGATAATACACACTAAAAATAAATCGTCATAAATTTGCGTACTGCTTTTCACTACACTATTAAGCTCAGCGTAAAATACAGTTTCTCTTATCACAGATAAGATGTTTTATTTCACTAGCATCATCAAGGCAGGTGATACATTATGATTGCATCTCATCGATGTTGTTTTTGCTTAATAAAATATATAAATGGTGTACATATCAATAAATTTAGAAGCGTTGTTGGAGCAGTCATAACACGCGTCTGGAATGTAACTTTCCTGTTTGACTCTGGCATCTACTTTTCCTGTTCGACTCTTGTATTTACTTTAGCTGTTCGACTTTTGTATCTACTTTTCCTGTTTGACTCTTGTATCTACTTTTGCTGTTCGACTTTTGTATCTACTTTTCCTGTTCGACTTTTGTATCTACTTTTGCTGTTCGACTCTTGTATCTACTTTTGCTGTTCGACTTTTGTATCTACCTTTTCTTGTTCGACTCTTGTATCTACTTTTCCTGTTCGATTCCTGTATCCACTTTTGTTGTTCGACTTTTGTATCTACTTTACCTGTTTGACTCTTGTATCTACCTTTCCTGTTTGACTCTTGTATCTACCTTTCCTGTTCGACTCTTGTATTTTCCTGTTCGACTCTTGTATCTACTTTTGCTTTCGACTTTTGTATCTAACTTCCCTGTTTGACCCTTGTATCTACTTTTTCTGTTCGACTCTTGTATCTACTTTTGCTGTTCGACTTTTGTATCTAACTTTCCTGTTCTGCTTATTCCTGTTCGACTTTTGTATCTACATTTCCTGTTCGACTTTTGTATCTACGTTTCCTGTTTGACTTTTGTATCTACTTTTCCTGTTCGACTCTTTTATCTACTTTTCCTGTTCGACTCTTGTATCTACTTTTGCTGTTTGAGTCTTCTATCTACTTTTCCTGTTCGATATTTGTATCTACTTTTCCTGTTCGACTTTTGTATCTACTTTTCCTGTTCGACTCTTGTATCTACTTTTCCTGTTCGACGTTAGTATCTACTTTTCCTGTTCGACTCTTGTATCTGCTTTTCCTGTTCGACTCTTGTATCTGCTTTTCCTGTTTGAGTATTCTATCTACTTTTCCTGTTCTACTCTTGTATCTACTTTTCCTGTTCGACTCTTGTATCTACTTTTGCTGTTTGACTTTTGTATCTACTTTTCCTGTTCGACTCTTGCATCTACTTTTCCTGTTTGACTCTTGTATCTACCTTTCCTGTTTGACTCTTGTATCTACTTTTCCTGTTCTGCTTTTGTATCTACTTTTTCTGTTTGACTTTTGTATCTACTTTTCCTGTTCGACTCTTGTATCTACTTTTCCTTTTCCACTTGTGTATGTTCTTTTCCTTTCTGCTTTTCCTGTTCGACTCTTGTGTCTACTTTCCCTTTTCGACTCTTGTATCTACTTTTCCTGTTTGACTTGTGTATCTTCTTTTCCTGTTCTTCTTTTTCCTGTTCGACTCTTGTATCTACTTTTCCTGTTCGACTTTTTCCTGTTCGACTTGTGTATCTAATTTTCCTGTTCGACTCTTGTATCTACTTTTTCTGTTCGACTATTTTTTCTACTTTTCCTGTTCGATTTTTTTTGTCGAGTTTTGTATCTACTTTTCCTGTTCGACTCTTTATCTACTTTTTCTGTTCGAGTCTTGTATCTACTTTTCCTTTTTGACTTTTGTATCTACATTTCCTGTTCTACACTTGTACATATTTTTGCTGTTCGACTCTTGCATCTTCTTTTCCTGTTCGAGTCTTGTATCTACTTTTCCTGTTCGACTTTTGTATCTACATTTCCTGTTTGACTTTATCCTGCATCTACTTTTCCTGTTCGACACTTGTATCTACGTTTCCTCTTCGACTTTTGTATCTACTTTTCCTGATCGAGTCTTGTACCTACTTTTCCTGTTCGACTTTTGTATCTACTTTTCCTGTTCGACTCTTGTATCTACCTTTCCTGTTCGACTCTTGTATCTACTTTTCCTGATCGAGTCTTGTATCTACTTTTCCTGTTGGACTTTGTATCTACTTTTCCTGTTCGACGCTTGTATCTCCTTTTCCTGTTCGACTCTTGTATCTACTTTTCCAGTTGGGGTCTTGTATCTACTTATCCTGTTCGACGTTTGTATCTACTTTTCCTGTCCGACTCTTGTATCTACTTTTCCTGATCGAGTCTTGTATCTACTTTTCCTGTTCGACTTTGTATCTACTTTTCCTGTTCGACCCTTGTGTCTACTTTTTCTGTTCGAGTCTTGTATCTACTTTTCCTGTTCGTGTCTTGTATCTACATATCCTGTTCGACTCTTGTATCTACTTTTCCTGTTCGTGTCTTGTATCTACATATCCTGTTCGACTCTTGTATATACTTTTCCTGTTCGAGTCTTGTATCTACATATCCTGTTCGACTATTGTATCTACTTTTCCTGATCGAGTCTTGTATCTACATATCCTGTTCGACTTTTTTATCCACCTTTTCCTGATTGGGCGGACTGGATGAAATGCAGCGTTCAAATAATCATGTTTATCGGCGTGCCCATTTCTGGTATATGTGGAGAATACTACCGCAGACGCAGTGTTCCTATGAGCAGTGATCTAACTTATTTGCATACCGGATACGGTTATCCGCGTTTTACATGGTGATGGAAAGCCTGGTCTTACACATGGGGGAAGATAAAAGTCTCGCGCTGATATCAACAATGACAGCTGCATGATGTAATTGTGTAAATAAAACTGCAAAACGATAGTAGTTGGCGACGTCAACGCGCAGAATGCAAGAAAATGAATCAATCATCCGGTTCAGATAGGGAAATTCCAACCCTTGGTATAACTGTTTTAAATCGGAACCTCGGCAGAGCCTCGGTTCCGATAAAAACAGTTATATCCAGTGTTGAAATTCCCTATCTTAACCGGATACCCATGAAAAAGTCTTATATTATTCAATTTATTCTTCAACAAAAACTGCCTACATATCTGTTTATTTGAGACTTGTTTTTACAAAATTGGTATCATTTAAGCAATTAATGCAACTGTCTTATAGGGAGGGTAGGAATCATCTAAAACACTCTTTATGTGTTCTACATATATTGCCTATTAATGCTGCCTTGTTTATTAAGGATTATGACCTAGCAGGGATATCTGTATTGTTTGTTAGAGAATACAACCTGGGGGTAGTAGGGAGTGGGGTGGGGGTGTTGGTGTGGGGGGTGGGGGTGGGGGGGGGCGGATATATTTATTTACACTGTCCCATTTATTGGGGATGATAATAGGGTAACAGTGCGGTTTGGTGCACCCTAGAACCTGGTTTAAATCCCCAGCGGCCTTGTTTTGCCACTGACCGTGCCAATGCGATAGCCCTATTGTCAAACCTTTTATGTTTGTGATGTTATATCCTGCCTTTTATTCATTTGCATAGTTGAGTGTTTGTGATTGACTGTCGTCCCTGAATGCTTCATTTCATGTTCGATTTGTAATCTACGTAAAAAACAGGTGTGTAGCGGGCAAGGGTGTAAGGAAAACACTTAAAACCCGACTTACCTAAGATTAAATTGTGTTACTTTTATAAACGAGGAAAGATAAAAACAACACTTGAGACTGGAAGTTTACTATATTTAATTTATAGAGAAACTATTGGAAAGTATTATTGAAATAAACTAAAAAACAAAACATCTTCTGATTCAGGAAATCTAAAGTATATTAAACAACTGTGGACGGAATCGAATCGTTTTTGTATTATTGTATATTACTATTGGATTTATCTACGATTTAAACTAACATGGATATATAACCAAGTCTGACATGCATTGGGAACTACCATTGCATTAAAGTGCAAATCCAATCTGCTATTGACATATAGCCAACGCTCGGATAACCTGGTTTCGATGATCGATTTCTGCTTCAGGCAGAACTTCTTGCCAAAGGGCTTCTAGATGTATAATACTTGATATTTAGAAAGTATCAGAGTACTCCGTCAATATAAATAGGAAGGAGCGTCTAAGGCGTCGAAACATGCATATTGGCCTTCAATTTAATGATCGCTACTCCGATCGAATAAAGATCTTTATATATGTTCTCTACGTTAACAATATTTTATCTGCCGAACATCCTGGGATAACAAAGACGTGTTCTAATAGCTGTGAAAATACGAGTTATTATGCTAATAAAACACTTCAGCTGCTAATGTAATGCTTCTATAAAAGTGTCGCGTTGCAAACCCATCAGCCTTATGAAACATTGCACAATGAATGTCAACAGCGTATACAAAAAAATGACACGATTGATTCATTTCGATAAAACTCATTATGACGACATTATATTTAAGTCGGAATTATCCCTTGTGGCGCATTGTTTAAATTAAATAGGCGGTGCAGGTGGATTTGTATTATTGACATTTCCTAAACTGTTCGCGGTTTAATCATGTAAGGACAATTAATGGTGGATTTATAGTATTGACATTTCCTAAACTGTTCGCGGTTTAATCATGTAAGGATGATTAATATTACACAAGTTTACTAATAGCTATTTTAATACATTAAATAATATAGTTTCTGAGATTGATTATATGCATTTGTGGTCGAGGGGTTAACAACGTTGCGTTGTAAACCTTCTCGCCTCTCACCGCTGCGGTTTCAAATCCTACTGGGAGCTCGAATTGTAAGTGAGAAAGTGTCGGTTCTTACATATGGCTGGAGGTAATCAATACTGGTTTTATCAAGGAATCATGGGGTGGTCTGCCTCTACCAAAAAAAAAGCGACATTCATATATGGCCTGAAATGTGCTACAATGGCGTAAAACATCATTCACACAAATAAACAAAGCTTTAACACGACGACTGTCTTTATACAGAAACTTGTTCACATTAAAAAGTTGTTACACTTGATCATTGCTAGAGTATAATCAGCAATCGCAATGCTCGGATTTTGAACAACACGGTACCTTATGGAGAAAATATACATGTATGCCCGATTCGATGACGTTAGGGAGAAATTATTTTCAGTATATATGTTTAAATTGTATGAATCAAATTCCCTTTCTTGCAATCAGAACTGGTGTTCATTCCGATCTTTGGAGATCGCTGAGCCCGTTATTTTTCATATACAGATTTCGATGGTACATTCTCAAATACTTTTGTTTTCTTACTTAAATTTCGAATAAGTGGTTTCGCTACTCCAGCCTTTTTTTTTTAGGTTAAGACGTTTTGTTTAATCACCATTAGGATATGTTGTCTGCTTTTTTACTGTTACTTGTGATACGCAGGCTTCATAACCTCTGCTCCCTACTAAATTCCATTTGTTTATTTCGCCCATTGTTTTCTCATTTAGGGCAAAGCACTTTGTTAGAAACTGGGACCATACGTCACTGGCCATGGAATGGTATGAAAATACCTCATTGAAGGTTCCATGTTCACCGTCATATGCATACCATCTTCGGGATGACTAAAGTGTTCGTACTATTGACATTTTAAATATCGAGTTCTGCTCAACCCGGGTTTAGAGGGCGTGAACGGTAGCACGCATTATTCACTACCGTTCATGAACAATCAAACAGAGACTGCAATACTTTTTTTTGTATTTATCGTGTTCGATGATTTCAAAATTTCTCCTTTCATATTATTTTTGTTTTCTATAGAGTTTTGGAATAAACGCAAACACTTTGCCGAATCATGTCCAAAATTAACATGGATCAATTTTATCCAATTTCTTCTTCAGCAATTATAATTGAATTCAGTTACACTCAACCCGTTAGGCGGCTTTGAACGTCCACTTGAACATCGTTGGTGGTAAGCACAAAAACAAAACACGAATAAGGCATGTCACAATGGCGTTTAATGTTTACGTTTCCGTTGTGTGCGACAAAATTACAGTTGTAATTAGTTTGTATTCGAAAAGACTTAACAAACGAGGAGAGTAAGCGACTTATTAGCAAACGCTGTGTACTACAAGATCCATAATTGATCAAACAATTTCTTTAAGTATGAAATGTGTCAATCGATCGAAATGATTTAAAAATGTCTTCACTAGGGTTCGTTTAGTACAGTCATTACCTGGTCCCGCCTTAATTCCATTAAGCGATAGGAACGCTTATATTGACATGATTTTATAACGGTTATTTCGACAATAATACATGTTTAAAACAATGTTTACTGAAAAATGTGATAATCTGTTAAAAATTACTTAGTAAATGCTAAATTTTACAATTTGCAAACCTTTTAAGCCGAAACTAAGGTTTTATTTCATACCCCAGCCAACCCCGATTTCGCTTCTTGGAGAAGGGGTTGGATGGGGTATGAAAGTTAATACTTGGACCACGTAATGGTGGCGGCTGTACGAATCAGTAGTTTTATTTTTACTTTGGGATGAACAAGCCCAATATAGGTGGTTTTGAAGAAGAATACCGCGTTGCTAGGGGGCGTGAGAGGTGTTGCTTCTTACATTACCTCTCATGAACAGACTCAATAAAACCAAGTCTGATACTTTATTGTCTTGGTTGTGTTTGTTGATTATAAAGGATCTCCGTTATCTGTATTTATTTATTTATTCAATCTTTAGGAATTCTTGGCAATCTGTAAATGATGCTAGCATTCATTCTGTGAAATTCATTGAATGAGTTTGATAAAGCTACGGTGGACATGCCCTCCTTAGCAAAGTTGTCAGTCTGTTTTTTTCTTGTTTACGGAAACTTGACGAAGAAACGGATTCCATTTATATGGAAACTAGTCCACGCTATGATGTTTCATCTTTAATTCAAAGCTACATGCAACTTATTTAGCGTCCTAATAGTGACGAATAATCTGACCATCAACGACATTTTTTGAAAATAACATTTAAACAATTTGACAAATGCATCGATTTCATTAATATAGCCAGTATTTTAAGTGATTAATTAAAATCCTGAATCAGTCTGTTTTGGTCGATCTAAATCTCCGGAGAACTCCTTGATATATTACGTTGTAAGCATGTATATGCCTCTATTCGAGGCATCTACGACCTTTCCACACTATACAGCACTCAGACACATAATCTGAGACCTAAGACATCTGCTAGAGTAGGGACTACTTTTCTGGCTTGTAATAATGTCTGGCCTTTGTTTACAAACGCCTCTAATGATAAATATGATGTCTTGTGCTGATGTTGTTGAGCGTTATCTGTTCTTTTAGATAGCATCGTTTTGTAGATACGGTAAAACCGTTTACCGCCAATTGTTTGTATTCCTATTGGTACTAACTGTGGGCCACTTGCCACTTGTCGCAGATTTGTTTCTATACTGTTATTAAAGACGGCTTATGTTGAGTTTGTCACCGGTTATCCAGAGAGACATTATTGATGCGTTTAATATTACTTCTCCGTATCTGGATGACACACTCAATATTGATAATCCGCTCTGTGCTCACTAAAATGTATACAACAGAGTTCATGTTGAAAAAGTCAACAAACCTTTCGGACACCAAAACAGCATCTCCATCATTTCATGGCAAGATAGAATAAGCTAGTAGTACGAATTGTGCTCGCTTTTAAGCTTTGCCTATTTCATATCAAATTTAAATTATCAAAATATTATTTTTTTTTATACAATAACAAGTTTTCATTTTTTTAATAGTAATGTAATTTCAAAATATAATAATTATGGGTTATATTTTTCAACTGGACTCCTATCAACGTAAGATTAATACGAAATACGAAATGTGCGCTTATATTTTTGTTACAATTGATCGGTTTTGATAATACGACAACAGACGAAAAACTCACCAGACGATTTAGTTCAATCCTTGGTTATCGCCTATTATAGTTACTTTACGTCGCTCGATAAATAAACATGTATGCTGCAACATGAAGTAAACATTTATGCTGCAACATGAAGTAAACATATATGCTGCAACATGAAGTATGTTCAAATATTGAATGTTGTTTACGGCTCATCAACACAGTATAGGTTATTTAGAGCCGCCCCAGAGAGAGGGGTAGGATACATAGGAATCCAGGAACCTGCCCTACTCTTATTATCGAATAGATTCCTATGGTTCTTTAACGTGCTCGGAGGATAGACCGATACACGGGACCGCCCGGTTTACGTCCCCATCCGACGGACGAGGCTAAGGGAAAGTGTCTTGTCCAAGAACACACCGACGGAACTCAGTGGCACCGAGGAGGATTGAACCCGGGGCCTCCGGTTACAAATCCGCCGCGCTACCGACTGCGCCACGCCAGCCCTCGCAACATGAAGTAAACATTCATCTTGCAACATGAAGTAAACAGTTATGCTTCAACATGAAGTAAACATGTATGCTGCAACATGAAGTAAACATGTATGCTTCAACATGAAGTAAACATTTATCTTGCAACATGAAGTAAACATTTATGCTGCAACATTAAGTAAACATTTATCTTGCAACATGAAGTTAACATTTATCTTGCAACATGAAGTTAACATTTATGCTGCAACATGAAGTAAACATTCATGCTGCAACATAAAGTAAACATTTATCTTGCAACTTGAAGTAAATATTTATGCTGCAGCATGAAATAAACATGTTTGCTGCACCATAAAGAAACAGGAGCCGGCTTGTATACGTCTCACAACACAGTTAATTTAACATAGCTCTATATTTGTAGCAGGACCCGTCAGGACCACTGTAGAACTAAATGAAAATGAGAAAAATATTTTTTTTGTGAAGTTTGATGTCTGTTGCGCGAAATATCCAGCAAAAAACACGGGGTTGACCAATTTTATTTTTTTTTAATATCAATAGTTTGAAGAGACCCTCTTGAATTTGTCCATTTCACTGACATTTTCAAATGTATCACTACCCAGTATTAGATTCTCAGATCTGGGCTCAGAAACATTCAGGCATATCCTAACCTGTATGTAATCATGAACTTGTCCCATTCTTGTCACCTGCAAAAAGAAAACAAAAAAGATAAAATATTTGCACATTTTAAGAAATAAACAAGAACCGAATAACACAGATATTTTTTTAAGCTCCAGAAAGTTCCTACCGTGACTGGCAAGGGAAATAACTGTTTAGTGAGACCTATACCACTTTTTGAAAACCGTAACCTCATTTGTCCCTTCTTAGATTGCTGTTTGTTGTCAAATATAGAATATTACGCACACGCCCTCTTGTTTTCATTTTTATGGTATGACGTGTGTTCGTATTTAACATCTTTATTATTTTACTCGAAAACAAAATATGAGGTCATGTTGAAACGGGTTTCATCTTCTTTCAGTCAGATCGTCAAACTTTTCATTTCCGAATATAAATCATGTATTGATATATTTGTTAAATATGACACTGAATTAAAGTCACCATCAATTAAAAGGCGTTTTTAATACATACATAGTTTCACTGGTGCATTTTCATTTTTGGAAATTGCCTGCGGCATTTTAGAGCTTTAAACAATTTCTTTGAGAAACATGAAATAATGTTCCGCGCTCGTTTTCCAAATTTGATATAGCGACCACTAGATAATAACCCGGTGACTCGTGATTTCGTGATATAGCGACCACTAGATAATAACGCGGTGACTCGTGGTTTCGTGATATAGCGACCACTAGATAATAACGCGGTGACTCGTGGTTTCGTGATATGGCGACCACTAGACAATAACGCGGTGACTCGTGGTTTCGTGATATAGCGACCACTAGATAATAACGCGGTGACTCGTGGTTTCGGTCAATTTGTTCAGTCGTTTAGAAATATCTCTACAGGTTCCGATACACTTTAGCTGAACTATTCATTGCTACTTTCGGTATTCTCCGTACTACGTACCTTCTATTTCCGTTATATTTTCAAATGTACCACCAGGGGCGTACCTGGAGCATTTTGAAATGTACGCCATATATGAGAAGCGTAGCTGCGAACCGAGCAGCGACGCTGCGAGTGGGGGTTGGTGTGGGAGTGGGTATCCCCGTCCCGCCGGTGGGGGTTTGGGCCTCCCCCAAGAAATTTTTGAAAATTAGGAGGCAAATGATGCGTTCTCAAGCTATATTTCAGCGTTAATATGGGCATTTTGAACTTTTATTTTTTCACTTTTGCTGACGAATTGTACGCATTGGCGTACGTGCGTATGCCTGGATACGCGCCTGGTCCCCAACTGATTATTAGTGGTGACGGATAACTTTATATAATGTCATTAGAAGTATTTAAAGAATCCTCATTCAAACGTTAACATTCTGATTTATATACTGAAACGAAAAAGAAACGCAACTCGTGAATTTCCGCTATATATTGTATGTACAATATGCTGTTGTTACTCGTATGGTACATGGCTACGTAAAGTCTTTCATTTCGGAAAAAAATTCATAACATATAACACAGCAAATAGTATTCCTCCAAAGTTTCATTATGGACAGAGCAAACATTGTTATTATTGTGAGCAAACACAGGATGCAACATTTTGCTAACTCTTTACGTTAAATGGCCCAATTTATTAAAGAGGAACTTCAACATTAAATTTTATGAATTTCTTGTTACAAAGTGTACTGTGATTAAAACGTCTAAAACATCACAGTTGTGTCCATTCTCTAACTAACTGCAACTTTATTTTTACAAAATATATTTCTTTGGAATATTCTGTGGAATTAAGTGTGCAGTATATATAATATATAGCGAAAATTCCCGAGTTGCGTTTCTTTTTCGCTTCAGTATACTTGTGCCAATACAAATGATATAATTGCCTGCAGTTAACAAATCTCAAGTTGACACAGTAACTTGGCAACAACCGTTTAATGCATGCTTTACACGCGATGCCAGTTGTTGATATTAGTATTACTAAAGTGTGACACGTTCATCATGTTCGTGGCTAAAATACTTAAAATGCCAGTATAATTAAGGAAAGTGTATGGTAAAAGCAATGACATGTTTGCTTGATGTGTTAAAAAAGTTTAAGTTTAAAGGGACATTGTCCGTAAGTAAGCAGATATTGAGGATAACCACATAACTGTCTGACTTTTATTCTGTGAAATATATACATGAAAACATGATCATAGACACAAAGAATTCTGTAGTATTACATTCGTGAGTTTGAAAAAAAAAGTGTAATTATTATTTGTAAATAATGTGGGACCCACATTATTTACCTTTTCTGATCACGTGACTTCCATTAGAGCATTAGGTTTTCCACACAGTATGTATTGCGCAATATGTATGGCGCGGTTAGCTCAGGTGGGCGAGACGTTGTCTATTGCGCGGTCACTATTATTACCCGCGAGTGTCATTTTAGTTTAGGCTGCGAGTTCAAACTCACGAAGCGGTACTATTTTTTGTGTACCGCGATTGAATTTTGTCAAGCAATCTTGCTTCTAATTAGTAAATATTCAATAATGTTTGGTGTGTACTGTTTGTGAACGTAATTAGTGTATGTTTTATAAGCTAAAAGTTACGGACATTGTCCCTTTAAGCTATAAGACGAAGTTTTAGATATAATAACTTTGAATATATTTGATCCGGCATCTTATTAACAATTCAACTGACTCATTTATGTCAACCATGTGCGTAGATAATAGAGTGTCGGTGGTGATTAACTGAAATGCAATTGTGTAATAAAGAGTCTAGTTCGTGAAGTGATATAAAAGCGGAGAGATGCGAATCTGATAAATAACAAATCATCATAAATAAGTGAATTTTTAGTTTCGCACGCAATGGCCCTGCCTTCGGAGTAAAATGAATGGAACCTAAGCATGTTACATATATCAGTTTCTTCAACTGATCGAAGATTGATCGTCAAAACGCGTGTATGTTAGCGTCCGCCTTGGATTCAGCCGTATCGGAAAACAATGCACACTATCTAAGTATAATGTACTTCAGTAAACATGCTTTGCACATTATTTGGTCCGAGTATTAACTTTCATACCCCATCCAACCCTTCGCCAAGAAGTTGGTTGACGTTCTGCAAGCCAGCTGGATAGCTTCCTCACATAAAGATTCCTAGGCCCCTGAGGGATCGAACCTACAGCGGTGAGGGGCAAGTGATTTCAAGTCAGAGACGTTAACCACTCGGCCACGGACGCCCCGAATAAATGGCAAGGGAGATGATTAAAGTTTGACAACGTTAATTATTCTCGCTTGGACAGGGATGCTCCCCAAGCAACCAAAGCAACTTTCTCAAGCGGCTGTTTATGAAGCAATTGCTAAGTATCAACCTAAGAATATGTCAATAATATTCTCATTGTTTTGTGTATTTTGTGCTTGATTAGAGATACGGTTAAACTGCAAAATAATAAATCGTCTACTCTGATTGCATGAACATATTTTAAAACTTTTAAGTCGATGTGTTTTCTTAGAAATAAGTTATAACACTTATACAACTGGGTATATAGTATTTAATAAGTACTTCGAATTAGTGAAGCTTTCGATGTTCCTAATTCTAAAATATGCCAGTTAAAATTATTTTGACATCATGTTTTACTAGCATTACCACTACAAATGCGTTTGCAAAAGAAATTTTCGAAATATTTAATGCTGAATTACAGTTACTTGAATTTCAAACAATATTCAATATAAAGGGAGGTAATTTAAGATTATCCATGTTTCATTTTTTTATAGACGGAGAATCTGCGATGAAGGGGTCAAATTTTTATGTTTTTTTCTATTATTTCATACCAATTTTAAGAATTTTATATCATTAAGCGAAGTTTGACTCATGTTATGTGTTTTATCAGCACATTTCATGTTATCATATAAAGCGAGGGTAACTCTCAAAAGATGTAACAATTTAAACAAAAAATAAATGTTTTACAAACTATGGGTCAAAACAAAATACTAATCATATATCTTTTCTAAAATATATTTAGAATAAGAAAGTTAGTTAAGATACAAAAGTTGATACTTAGCAATTTTGTTCAGTGTATGTTTCTCAACTTATTCGTTTTTCTAGAGCAAGAAATATCTTTAAAAAAGATAGTCGGCGCGTTTGGGGAAGCACTATGTATGAAATAAAATAGTTTTAATAGCAAAATGTAAGATAGAGAGTAGAGCAATATAACGTTTTCTATCGGTATTCCGATAAAAGTTGACACGTCAGTTCCAATGTGGGGACTTTGAACAAAATAATTTAGAATCGATCTACTGGCAAAGTGTACTCCGTTAGATGATGCTACATGCAAAATATCAAAGCTCTAACCGTGTGGTTTCAAAAAAGAAGGTTTTTAAATGTATTTCCTTATATTTCTATGTAAAAAAAATTTGTCACCCGGTGAGGGGCTTATTCTGACCCCAAGGTCACCATTTGTACAACTTGGTGAAGGACCACCAATGACGATACATGCAAAGATCAAAGCTGTAGCTCTTGTGGTTTCAGAGAAGAAGATTTTTAAATGTATTAATATATTTAAATGAGAAGAATATTTTGGTCGTCATTTGTACAAACTTGGTAGAGGATCACTAGATGATGATATATATATAAAATCTAAGCTCTCGTCCTTGTGGTTTTGGAGAAGAATCCATCCGGGTACCTTGAAAAACCACGTGACTAGGCAATCACGGCGACATGTAATTTTGAATAGGGTTTCATTAGCTACAATGTAAAATTAAAGCACTTTGCAAGAAAACAGAATAATTTATTTGCAATTTCACCATTTCTATTCCTTTCTTCATCTTTTCCGGTCACGAAGTACAGCGTAACAAATCACCTAACGATATACCATTTATCAACAACTACACTCTTTAAACAAATCTACTAGTTTCCTTTGGCCTTGTCAGACAAATTTAGCCAATCAGCATTCAATTTAATAAACACTGTACTGTAGGTTTTCAAAATGTATGTATCGCTTTCAACTCGAATTTCGATAGGCTTACAAAGACACACCTCCTGCGAGGCCAAAAGCCAGCTTAAACGGCTTGCGCCGAATAAATACGAATTACGACGGATTAGGAAACAAAAATATACTGATCAGAAAACACAAATCATACGACATATTCGGAATTATACTCTTTAAGTTTTTAAAACGAGCTTAAAGCATTGGAAACACAACGGAGTCAAAACGGTCAGTGGCAAATGTTACTGGGGGTTTAAACAGTCAATTGTTCTAGGGTGCACCAAACCTTACACTTATCCTATTGACATTCAAATAAACCAGGACAGTAAAGTCATAGAGTGCATGTGCACTGATAATATACTGAACAAAAAAAGAAACGTCCGACTTTTTTGCTGTCCATTGGCCAGATTTTGAGGGCGTATAAAAGCTTAAACAGCGTTTTAATAAAACAATGTTTGATGGATGTTTGTAAGCACACATAAGTGAGTACTAAATATCCCATTAAACAGTTTCAAATTGTCCAAGCAATAATCTTTTATGGATGATGTGGTAATGTTAAAGGGAGGTAATTGGATGATTGTTGATCATCAAAAGCTGCCATATGCACAATCTTTGTTATGCTTTTTTGTGATATTTTGGGTAAAGAACATATAGAGAATATAGTCTTGTACAAATTTTAGTAATTGTTATATATTTAAATTGTTTTTATGGCCAAAATGCATGTTTTAAGAAAAAGGGGGCTACCCCGTTTTTATTGAACTTTTCAAAAAAACATCTTTCTTTGGACTATTGTTGGCGGTATATCTAATTATTCTTAAAACATCATTAATTTTTTCCTGTTTTGCTGTCTAGACAATAAGCGGACGTTGTTTTTTTGTCGGTATATAATACCAATGAGAGAAGTTTGACCCAGATTCCTGACGGATTAGAGATTCGCGTATATCAGTCGTCAACACACATTAGGTATCATGCTGTTTTGTCAACTCCAGTCCAGCGTTAATGGAAACTTAGAAGAAACACGCATACCCAGCTGTTAAGATGTAATACATTTGTATTAACAGTGCAATCATTTAGACGAGATTGAAATTGTTTTCTAATACACATGACAACATTCCCCTGTATTCCTAAAATGTGAGTATTGAATAATGCATAGCATTTCAAATCAAGTCATGTGACAACATAAGACCGTAAAAGGCGTTTAGTGTTGTTGCAATGCGTTTGTAAATGCTGAAAAGAAATAATTAAATGCGTTAGAAATTCATGAATCGGTATAGACAAGCTGACTATCAGCAAATTAATGGTCACACATCTTAAGGCGTCACCATTGAACAAATTCGAGACCATTAAACTACCAGAATATTGTCACAAAATTCTAAATATTGAATCAGCACACCATACTATTAGGGCACATTCACGACCGTGTAAACAAAAGTAAATATAAAGGTCAGACTGGCAATGTAGCATTCAAAAACCACAGTCAACCAAAACACACACATAGAGACAAACGGCAATTACAATGACGCGGTATTTGACAACACAAACTAGAAAACGTAACAGGGTTGATAATTGGGCTACGGCCTTGGTATGGTCAATGGCAAAAAGGCCGCTGGGGTTATATAAACCAGGTTCTATTGGTGCAAAAAGACTCACTCTTACCCTATTGTCATCACGATAAAACGATACAGTGTATATAAAGAAATTCCCGCCATGCTATATCTTTTAACAAACTGCGCGGTATTAATAGACAATATAAAAATAACACAAAGGTGCTCATGTATATATGAATATAATAAAAAGCCTAGAAAGTCACAAACCAAGTACGAATGCTTGGCAGAAAGAAAAGGCAGAAAGAAAGAGCACCAAGAGAATAAACCAGTAAGGGCACGATAAGTACGTGCTTTTAAAAGGCCTCCAACTTTTATTTTATTTTCCCATATACCAACGTTCTTTTATATATTGTGCGTTGTTACGAAATCCAATTTCCCTTATTGCACTTTTCAAAGTGTCAACTAGTGAGTGGCTATAAAACTGTCACAAAAAAGAACTTGTAGACGTGTTATTGTAAGAGTTATTCAAGTTTGAATGAATTTACCGTATTTTTATTGCAGACAGCTTTCAAGATAACTTCAATAACTGCCACACAGAAAGCATCAATTTTTTCACTTAGAACATTTGTATTTAGACAGACTGTTTAAAGGAGCCACAAAACTGACAAATAATGATATTTTCTACTCTATAGGAACCTGAACAAAATGAATGAGCTTGAACATTACCTTTTATTTGAAGAAAAGTTCATTTGGCATAGAAATTCCATTACGTGGTCCTAGCCTTAATTCCATTAAGGATGGGAAAGCTTGTATTAGCAGGATTTTATAACGGATATTTCGAAAATAAAACACGTTTAAGCATTTTACACCCGCTTCCATTTAACATACGAGGGTTGTCCGAAACGTTCATGGACACATTAAATTGTTAAAGTTGTAGCCTTTTAAATCTAAAAAAGTCTATCGGGGGCATTCCTCAGTTTCGCACGAATGTCCATGGTGTAAATCAGAAAGAAAACAACTAAGCATCGTTTAGGTGCATGGTTGGTATTAATAGTACGTATAAAGTGCATTTTGCTACATGTGTTTCTTTTCATTTTTGTGTACCTATAAGCTTATTTTGATATACACTCAAGTGATATGAAAACGCAACACGGGAATTTCCGCTATATATTGTATGTACAATATGCTGTTTTTAATCGAATGGTACATGGCTACGTAAGACCTTTCCTTTTGGAAAAAATACTAAAACAACAAATAATACAGCAAATAGTATTCCTTCAATGTTTCATTATTCACAGAGTACGCGTTTGGCTCAATCATGTGAGCAAACTTAGGATGCAACATTTTGCAAGCTATTTAGGTTAAATACAGTACTGAACTAGCTCAATTTTTCAAAGAGCTACTTCAACATTTATGAAGTTCTTGTTACAAAGTGTAGTGTGATTAAAACGTCTACAACAACACAGTTGTGTCCTTTCTCTAGTTAACTGCAACTTTCTTTTTAAAAAACGTCTTGGGATTTCTTTGGAATATTATGTGCAATTAAGTGTGCAGTATATACAATATATAGCGGAAATTCCCGTGTTGCGTTTTCATATCACTTGAGTGTATTGGAATATGCCTTCTTTGGTTGTTTTGGAGGCTATACATACAAATTGCGGGCTATACATAAAAAATGCGAAACTATAAACAACTTCCAAAAACTAGTAAAATTGGCTGATTTTGCCTCACGGGTTCATCAGTTTGAAATAACTTCTTAAAAGCCCGGTGAAGGTATGTAGCATTTTTTGATATGCAAGAGAATGATTCTCTTAAAGAAATGAGGCAAAATTGTAACACAATGCTTGTTTATACATGTACTGTTATTTGGTATGAAAACATGGGTAATTTAATGATCTTCAAGGAAATGTAAGATCCAATGATGGTGTGATTTATTTTGCTCAAATATTCAGGCTAAGCGCTTGTCGTGGGTTTGATTGTTGAGAATTGGACATTAAACTGTGGAGTGCCCTCTTAAGGGTCCTATCATTGTTTTACTAAAACAGTCAAATGAAAGATCTTTTGTCTGTATATCATCATATTTTCAAAGTTTGTTACCATTCGGTTTGTTTGCGAAGAGAAATACTTCGATTAGAATGGAATTTGTCGATAGGCAAATCTGCATTACTACGAAACCCAGATTATAATGATTATGCCGCGATGTACTGTATTTTGAGATATCTCAATATATGTCTAATTTATCGTAAAATATACATGTTGAGATAACACGCTTTACCTTGAGATATCTTAATTTAACTTGAGAAACTTGTCTTGAGATACCTCAATTAAACTCCAGATATCTCAAAGTATGTCTCAATTTATCTTGAGATAACTATCTCAATATGGCTCAAGATACATTGAAATATCTCAAGTTAAATTGAGATATATCTTACAATTTCTCAAGATGTATCTCAACTTATCGTGAGATATCTAATTTTCGATATCTCAAGATAGGTATATGAAATTTCCGTGGGATTTTTTAAGTTCGAGGTGGACTTTTTACCATTTAAAAACTTACCATTGGTGTCTTTATTGTATCTGCCTTAACACTGATTCATTATATTGACCAACCTGACGAACTACCCTTAAAAGCAAAACAACTTTGATGAAATTTATTTCGTTGCAACAAATGTTGCCTTGAACATTGTTGAAAAACTAAATACACCGAAAGACCTTAAAAACGCAACCCTTAGGAAAACAAATGTAAAATCGATTTTAATGTACTGATTTGATCCATAAATAGTATAATTATGAATATACTAATTGTGTTTTGTGACAATTTTACATGGGACGATACCCCCCACCCCCACCCCAACCACCACACCTCCCCCCACACACCCCCCAAAAAAAACACACTTTAACAATTACAAATATTGAAGCAGTGATCTTAGACCATAAAAGGCCCCCTTACCAAAAATATAGGCTTCTGGCGACTGTTTGCTGCAACTCTGCGGCAAACATTGCTGCAAAGCTGCGGCAGACAAGTTTGCGGCGAAGTACACTTTTACATGCAAGTGAAGTATGCGGCAAAGCTGCAGCAAACACATATGAATATGAGGTTCTAACGATGTTCACCGCAACTTTGCCGCAGACCTCATTTGCATAGTAAAAGTGTGCGGCAACTTCTCAGCGCACTTCATTTGCATAACACTTTTAGCTGTAATTTTCTGGCGATGTTTTGGCGATGTTTGCTCCTACTTTGCCGCAGGCCTCATTTACATAGTAAAAACTTTTGCAGCAAACTTCATTTGACACTATTTAAATAAATGCTTTCGATTTAAAGTATATCCTTACGATTTAGATTATATCCTCACGATTTAAATATATCCATAAGACTTAACTAAATGGTTTTGATTTAAATAATTGTTTGTGAATTCTAAATAAATGGACCTTCGTTTTACTAAATGTGCATCAATTTAATTAAATTTCACTCTATTTAAATAAATCGACACAATTTAAATAAACTGACACTATTTAAAAATTAAAATCTGTCGCTTCATTTTCATGGAGATGTCGAGCGCTGTAATTTCTGCATTACTCTCATTTTTATGGAGATGTCGAGCGCTGTCATTCCTACATTACTCCCATTTTAATGGAGATGTCGATCGCTGTCATTCCTGCATACTCCCATTTCCATGGAGATATCGAGCACTATCATTTCTGCATTACTCTCATTTTCATGGAGATGTTGAGCGCTGTCATTCCGCATTACTCCCATTTTAATGGAGATGTCGATCGTTGTAATTCCTGCATACTCCCATTTTCATGGAGTTGTCGAGCACTGTCATTTCTGCATTACTCACATTTTCATAGAGATGTTGAGCGCTGTCATTCCGCATTACTCCCATTTTAATGGAGATGTCGAGTGCTGTCATTCCTACATTACTCCCATTTGCATGAAGATGTCGAGTGCTGTCATTTCCTACTTTACTCCCATTTTAATGGAGATGTCGAGACTGTAATTTCTGCATTACTCTCATTTTCATGGAGATGTTGAGCGCTGTCATTCCGCATTACTCCCATTTAAATGGAGATGTCGAATGCTGTCATTCCAACATTACTCCCATTTGCACGGTGATGTTGCGTTCTGTCATTCCTACATTACTCCCATTTTTATGGAGATGTCGAGCGCTGTCATTCCGTATTACTCCCATTTTTATGGAGATGTCGAGCGCTGTCATTCCTACATTACTCCCATTTTAATGGAGATGTCGATCGCTGTCATTCCTGCATACTCCCATTTCCATGGAGATATCGAGCACTATCATTTCTGCATTACTCTCATTTTCATGGAGATGTTGAGCGCTGTCATTCCGCATTACTCCCATTTTAATGGAGATGTCGATCGTTGTAATTCCTGCATACTCCCATTTTCATGGAGATGTCGAGCACTGTCATTTCTGCATTACTCACATTTTCATAGAGATGTTGAGCGCTGTCATTCCGCATTACTCCCATTTTAATGGAGATGTCGAGTGCTGTCATTCCTACATTACTCCCATTTGCATGAAGATGTCGAGTGCTGTCATTTCCTACTTTACTCCCATTTTAATGGAGATGTCGAGACTGTAATTTCTGCATTACTCTCATTTTCATGGAGATGTTGAGCGCTGTCATTCCGCATTACTCCCATTTAAATGGAGATGTCGAATGCTGTCATTCCAACATTACTCCCATTTGCATGGTGATGTTGCGTTCTGTCATTCCTACATTACTCCCATTTTTATGGAGATGTCGAGCGCTGTCATTCCGTATTACTCCCATTTTAATGGAGATGTCGAGTGATGTCATTACTACATTACTCCCATTTGCATGGATATGTCGAGTGCTGTCATTCCTACATTACTCTCATTTGTATGGAGATGTCGGGCACTGTAATTTCTGCATTACTCTCATTTGCATGGAGATCTCGAGCACTGTAATTTCTGCATTACTCTCATTTGCATGGAGATGTCGAGCGCTGTTAAGTACTATTATTACTCTAATTTTCATGGAGTTGTCGAGTGTTGCCATTTCTGCATTACTCTCATTTGGATGGATATATCGATCGCTGTTGAGTACTGTCATTACTCTAACTTTTATGGATTTGTCGAGTGTTGTCATTTCTGTATTACTCCCATTTTCATTGAGATGTCGAGTGCAGTCATTTCTACATTACTCCCATTTGCATGGAGATGTCGAGTGCTGTCATTCCTACAATACTCCCATTTGTATGGAGATGCCAAGCACTGTCATTTCTGCATTACTCTCATTTTCATGGAGATGTCGAACGCCGTCATTATTGCATTACTCTAATTTTCATGGAGTTGTCGAGCGTTGTCATTTCTGCAGTATTCACATTTTCATGAAGATGTCGAGCGCTGTCATTTCTGCATCACTCTCATTTTCACGAAGATGTCGAGCACTGTCATTTCTGCATCACTCTCATTTTCATGAAGATGTCGAGCACTGTCATTTCTGCATTACTCCAGTTTTCCTGGAGATATCGGCGCTGTCACTTCTGCATTACTCTAATGTTCATGGAATTGTCGAGTGTTGCCATTTCTGCTTTACTCACATTTCATGGAGATGTAAAGTGCAGTCATTTCGGCATTACTCCCATTTTTATGAAGATGTCGAACGCTGTCATTTTTGCATTACTTATTTTCATGGAGATGTCGAGCATTGTCATTTTTGCATTACTCTCATTTTCTTGAAGTTGTCCAGCACTATCATTCCTGCATTACTCCAGTTTTCGTGGAGATATCGGCGCTGTCACGTCTGCATTACTCTCATTTTAATGGAGATGTCGAGCACTGTCATTTCTGCATTAATCCCATTTACATGAAGATGTCGAACGCTGTCATGTATGCATTACTCCCAGTCGAGCACTGTCATTTCTGCATTACTCCCATGTTTATGAAAATGTCGAACGCTGTCATTTATGCACTACTTCCATTTTCATAGAGATGTCGAACGCTGTCATTCCGCATTACTCTCATTTTCATGGAGAGGTTGAGCACTGTCATTTCTGCAATACTCCCATTTTTATGAAAATGTCGAACGCTGTCATGTTTGCATTACTCCCATTTCCATGGAGATGTCGAGCGCTGTCATTTCTGCATTACTCCCATTTTCTTGGAGATGTCGTGTGCTGTTATTTCTGCATTACTCCCATTTTCATGGACATGTCACTAACTGTAGTAGTCCAATAGGCACCAATGGTGGCTGGATATCTTAGAATCAGCACCAGACCCTAGACAAACCAACAAACCTATATATACACACATCTGAGGTCATACTGACCATATTATTTTGCACTTTGGATACAATTTTAATTGTTCTGGTTTTAAATGTTGGAGTTTTCATGGTGTTTGATATTTAAAAATGTTCTTGCAATGAACACAATTAAATAAATGTTTAAAAATAAAAGTTCCACGAAAAAGATTACACTTGGCTAAATTACTTGTTCAAGTGGTACGTCCTTTGACATAAAATGCAAATTTCACTTTAGTAGTAAGTAACTGGAAATAATAAAATTCTGTATATAAGTTTTGCGATGATGATTTGGCTAACAGAGTTTTCAGATACAGCAGATCAGAATGGAAAAGTTTGTCGTGACGTTCTGTGAATAAACAAACGGCAAATCTGAATTTAAAAGGTTGTGGTGATGTTACGGCGTGCAATAAAAAAAATAATCGGATTGGTAAAATTTGTCGCAATGTTGTGGCGAACAAAAGAACATGCAAGTAAGTTTGTGGTGATGTTATGGTGAACGTTCCAAATAAATAAATGTTTTTGGCGAATGCATAGCTTTTTGGCGATTTTGCGGCAAACCTCTTTTGGTAAGGAGGGTGCTTATGGACCAGGCAATATTTATCTGTGCATTGGGAATGGTGCAAAATGGCATGGGACAGGTACTTTTTTTGTCGCGATTAACCATTGGACGATACCTTTTTTTTTGTTTGCTTGCCATGGGACGTGTTTTTTTTTTATATAACATTTTTATTTGCACCGGTCCCAACCCCCAAATAAATATTGCCTGGTCCTTACATGACAATCAATGGTACGTTTTATCTTGTTGTTTACCTTTTTTTTGGGTTCATCTCGGATTTGTATTTTAAGGCGTCAAGATGGATATTTAAATATTTTGCATTTGTTACAAGTCGGAATATAGACGTCACAGCAGCAATGAACATGAACAATTAAATATTACAATTATAATGAAGATTAAAAGTGATGCATACACTTTTTTGCGAGCACACGACGAAAGTCAAAATTCACAAAATCAATACATGTGTATCTGCCTGCCCCGTTATCTTCTTCTCATTGAACCGATGCTGTTTGAGGAATAGTATTTCACTCCTCCGTAAGAGCTTGACCTTTGGACTTTGTTAGGTCGTGACTGTCGTTCGTACACCCGTCGTTTCAGCTCTGCCCAACGTTCTCGAGATCTGGAGATCTTGAGATAAGGCAGGTCAGGCCATGATGTGTGCACCATTTTGATGCAAGAAGTTCGTTGTGAATGGGCAAAATGTTGGAAGATGCTTGTTGTTACCTTTTGTCGACCAGGTCGAGGGTCTGTGACGAACAGTACCATTTCCAAGAAACGTTGATGCAGTCTGTTACTTGTAGACAAATGATAAAGCAACAATATAGCCACGCGCCTTTGAGACTATATATGGCATTACATATAGTCAACACTGTGTATGGTACTATATAACGTCATTGAATACATCAACACTGTGTATGCATGGGTGCCGTGGTACTATATAACGACATTGAATACATCAACACTGTGTATGCATGGGTGCCGTGGTACTATATAACGACATTGAATACATCAACACTGTGTATGAATGGAGGCCGTGTACCATATAACGGCATTGAATACATCAACACTGTGTATGCATGGAGGCCGTGGTACTATATAACGGCATTGAATACATCAACAATGTGTATGAATGGAGGCCGTGTACCATATAACGGCATTGAATACATCAACACTGTGTATAAATGAAGGCCGTGTACCATATAACGGCATTGAATACATCAACACTGTGTATGAATGGAGGCCGTGGTACTATATAACGGCATTGAATACATCAACACTGTGTATGAATGGAGGCCGTGGTACTATATAACGGCATTGAATACATCAACACTGTGTATGAATGGAGGCCGTGGTACTATATAACGGCATTGAATACATCAACACTGTGTATGAATGGAGGCCGTGGGACTATATAACGGCATTAAATAATCAACACTGTGTATGAATGGATGCAGCGGTACTATATAAGGGCATTGAATACAGCAACACTGTGTATGAATGGAGGCCGTGGTACTATATAAAGGCATTGAATACATCAGCAATGCGTATTAATGGAGGCCGTGGTACGATATAACGGCATTGAATACATCAACACTGTGTATGAATGGAGGCCGCGGTACTATATAAAGGCATTGAATACATCAACACTGTGTATGAATGGAGACCGCGGTTCTATATAACGGCACTGAATACAGCAACACTGTGTATGAATGGAGGCCGTGGTACTATATAACGGCATTGAATAATCAACACTGTGTATGAATGGAGGCCGTGGGTACTATATAACGTCATTGAATACATCAACACTGTGTATGAATGGATGCCGCGGTACTATATAACGGTATTGAATACATCAACACCGTGTATTACTATATAACGGCATTGAATATATCAACATTATGTATGACTGAATGCCGCGGTACTATATAACGGCATTGTATACATCAACACTGTGTATGCATGGATGCCGCGGTGCTATATTACGGCAATGAATACATCGGCACTTTGTATGAATGGGCTCTGTGACACTATATATCGGCACTGAATACATCATCTTTGAGTAAATACCTTGGCCTTGGTATGATATAACTGCATAGAATAAACCAACAATGTGTATGAATGGGTGCCGTGGTTCTGTATAACGTTTTTGAATACTACATCAACTATCTGTACGAATGGGGGTGAGGGGTGGGGCGTAGTAAACTGAACCTATATATTTAACTAATGTATGCCTGTTGTTTAACATTATTCAAAAAGCGTAAATGTTTAACTGTCCACTCACTAAAATATCAATTCTACGATAGCTGATTGTCTAATGAATCCTACTGAACGTCATTAATGAGAGTTGAGAAAGGTCTGCCTGTATAAATCATCTGGAAATATAAATACAAGAGACAGGACAGGATGTGTCTGCCAATTAAGTCCGGCTAGAAGTAGGACGCAATTACTGGAATTACTGGCCAGGGGTTTGACTACTTCCGGTTGCATCTGTAACATCTGCTCCAGCTAGTTAGCAGACGAGATTATCGTCGTTTGAACGAACGCGTATTTGGATCTAGACTGGTTTGTCTATAAATTAGACTATAAATCATAAAATTAGACAAATTAAAAAATAAAATAATAATCTGCATAAAAAGTGTTTATTTTATTTCAAGCTGTGTTTATTTTCATGGCTGAATATATATATATAACCTAATGTTCAGATAAGACCATACACGTTATAACTGGAGATATTTGCCTCTTTCAGTGCTAAGGACATTCTATAATAATAGTTAAATAACTTATAACATTAAGGACTGATGACATTCTTTTTGACTTCAGTTTTCCTCTGATTTAGGGATGGTTTGGTGGAATGGGAGAACAGTTAACAAAACGCGCCAATACATGGTCTCATTGTAAACATCGTACATTACGCAGATAAGGTCAAACTAGGTAAATATAACTTGTAAAATGATAACTATTATTGCAGACTCCTTGTGGTAGAGTTTCTGACTTGAAATCACTTTCCTCTGCCTCTCACCGATGGATGTTCGAGTCCTCATGGCACCAGGATCTTTATGTGAGGAAGCTATCCAGCTGGCATGCGGAACGTCGTTGTTTCTACCCAGGTACCCGCCAGTGGCGAAAATTGCCCAGTGGAGCACTTGGGGTCTTCGTCAGCCAAAAGAAATTGGAAAGTCGCCATATAACCTTAGCTGTTGGTGCGATTATAAAATATAATACATTTCAATTCACTTGTTTCAGAAAGGCTTCTTGCCAAACAAGGTAGCTACATACGTCAAATAGGACGTCTGATATCCCTTAATGTATTGCTTGTCTAATATCTCTAAATGTATTGATTGCCTAATATCTCTAAATGTATTGATTGCGTAATATCCCTAAATGTATTGATTGTCGAATATCCCTAAATATATGGATTGTCGAATATCTCTAAATGTATTGATTGCCTAATATCCCTAAATGTAGTTATTTCCTAACATCCCTAAATATATTGATTGTCGAATATCCCTAAATGTATTGATGATTCTAATATCCCTAAATGTATTTACTATCTAATATTTCTAAGTGTATTGATTGTCTAATATCCCTAAATTTACTGATTGTCTAATATCCCTAAATTTACTGATTGTTTAATATCCCTAAATTTACTGATTGTCTAATAACCCTAAATGTATTGAGAGATTCTAATATCCCTAAATGTATTAATTGTCTAATATCCCTAAATTTACTGATTGTCTAATATCCCTAAATTTACTGATTGTCTAATAACCCTAAATGTATTGATGATTCTAATATCCCTAAATGTATTTACTGTCTAACATTTCTAAATTTACTGATTGTCTAATATCCCTAAGTGTATTGATTGTATAATATCCCTAAATTTATTTATTGTCGAATATCCCTTAATTTATTTATTGTAGAATATCCCTAAATTTATTGATTGTCGAATATCCCTAAATATATTGATTATCTAATATCCCTAAATGTATTGATTGTCTAATAACCTTAAATGTATTGATTGAAAGAATGAATGAATGGTGTTTTACGGCACGTCGACACATAAATAGGTCATATTGTGCGCAAAAACTGATGAAAAATGAAGAAATGAAGTATTAATTAAAATTAATGTAAATATATAAAGATAAAAATATTAAAAAATAAGGGATGATATGGTAGTAATATAAACTATATATGTAAATCAACAAATGCCCGTCAACGGGTATATAAACAAGTAAATATATATAAGAACACATTATAATGATTTATATAGTCTGATCTCTTTTAGGAAATCTAAAACAAGACTAAAATCTATAGTATCAAATAATTCTTTCATAGTATTAACATTGTAGTACCTTTGACGCATAGGATCAAAGTCTACACATTCCAATAAGATGTGTTTGACCGTTAACGGTGCAAAGCAGGGTATACATTCTGTTAATTGCTCAGCTTGTAATACATATGAATGAGTATAACGTGTATGCCCTATCCTGCACCGGGCTAGGATAACTTCTTCTCGACGAATGGGTCTACTAGAAGAACGCCATTCTCCAAGTAACGGTTTAATTGAATGGAGTTCATGATTAACTGACACATCCCAAGCGGCATGCCAAGAGTTACGAATAAATGTGTTAATACAACTTTTAAAATCAGTATAAGGTAATTTATCATTAGATATATGTAAACCTAATGCTGCTTTAGCAGCAACATCAGCTCTATCATTACCACGTATTCCTATATGGCTTGGAAAATAATAACATTATCAACTATAAGAGAATTGTATTTTTCTAAAAGATGAAGTACAACTGGATTATCATGTTTCATATTAGCCAGTGCTTGAAGAGATGAAAGGGAATCAGAAAAGATTACAAAATAGTCTTCATCAGATTCCTGTATATAATTTAAGGCAAGTTCAATTGTCTTTAAGTTCAGCTGAAAAGATAGAGGCCTTGTCAGGCAGGCGGCTCTTCATGCTGTGTTTGTGAACAAAAGCTGCTGCAGCTACCTTTTCTCCATCTTTAGAACCATCTGTTTATATATGTTGAAAGTTACTGTACTTCGATTTAATTTCATTAAATTTGCTTTGAAAGACAGTAGGTTCTGTACTTGATTTATTACAAAAATCAAAAATAATTGTTGGTGTTTCCAAAGTCCACGGTGGAATTTGTGGTACTTAGTACATACTTGGCAATCAAGTTTAGGTCGTTTCAGTGTCTCTTAATTTTGGTTTAATACGAAGGCCAAATGGTCAAATTGCCTTCGGTTTTCGATCAAAAAAGGTTCCTAACTAGGATTAAAAACATTATCGAAAGTTGGGTTTGAAGGGTTATGTTTTAATTTAATGGCATATTGAAGGGCTAATTTGTCCCGTCTATGAGACAGTGATGGTTCATTGGCTTCAACATATATACTTTCGGCTGGTGATGCACGAAAGGCACCTAAAGCGAGTCGTAATCCTTGGTTATGTATAGGATCGAGCATCTGCAAAAATGAGATATAGGGTCCTATAGAAACCACAGCGTCCTAGCGCAATGGAATCGTAGGTGACTGTATTGCAAACAAGGACTTGACAATACAATGAAAGAGACAAAAAACAACAGAAAGGGTGGTGAAGACAGGTTTACCGACTTGGAACGGTCAGTAGGCAATAAGGACTACTGGTTAGCTTGAATCGATTTTATATGCGCACAATCCTCGCTATTATCCTGTCTTCAACACCCAAATAGACAAGACAGTGTAAACAAAACTACATCCCATCAAAAGGAATTCTCTAACAATAAAGTCGACATCCTGAGAAACTAACTAAAGAAACACATACAAATACAAAATAATAAACATCTCAGGATGTATCCAGAATCGTACTGAACAACCATAGTAGTTGCAGCTAAAGAGAAAACCAATCTAGGGTACGACCAGAAAACCCGAGGAACGAAAGCTCATGCACCCACCTCCCTTAGTTGGGGTTTCAGTAGGTACAATCAAAGAGTCCCAAGAGGTAGTCCAGTCATCGCACAAGTGAAAAGTGAAGCGTAATGACTGACTGTAGAAGGGTCAATCACTAACCATTCAGTGCGCTGTAAAACCAAAGGGTTACACATTTTCTGACGAACTTCCTGATTAAATTTGTAAAGCGGTCAGGAAACCCGTCAGACCCCTTTAACTTTCGAAGTTTATAGACCACATTTCCATAAAATGAGGGTTGTGATATGCCTAGTCGCAGAAGTGTCTTAACTTAAGTATGACTTGCGAGTTGATCCATATACTATTGAGCCGTAGTCCAGCTTGGATCTGATACGAGATCTATAAAGTTGTAAAAGTACTTTACGATCTGCTCCGCAAGTAGTTTTTGCAACAACTTTAAGTAAATTAAGAGCTTTAAGGCACTTGGCCTTCAAGTATCTAAAGTGTGGTATAAACGTTAATTTACGGTCGAAAATAAGACCAAGGAATTTTGTCTCATCCATTACTGGTATTGGTGACCCATCCAGTGTTAGATGATAAGGGTCTTCATGATGTTTACGTAGTTGACAAAAGTGCATACAATTAGTTTTAGATTTAGAAAATTTAAAACCATTTTCATCCGACCAGGTCTTAAGTTTATTCAGACATTGTTGAAGTTGTCTCTCAATAGTGCTCATGTTTTTTGCACGATAACATATAACAAAGTCGTCAACATACAGAGAGCAATCCACACCAGGATTGATGCATTTAACTATACTGTTAATTTTTGTATTAAAAATGTGTGACAGAGAGTATGCTGCCCTGTGGCACACCCATCTACTGTTCATGAATGTCAGAGAGGGTTGAACCCATTCGGACACGAAACTGTCTATCATCTAAGAAATTCCCTATAACATTGGTAATCGGCCTCTAAGACCAAGGTCATACAGATCATTCATGATACCGTAAATCCATGCAGTATCAAAAGCTTTCTCAAAGTCAAAAAATACAGCGACTAGATTTTCTTTCTTTACGAAAGCTTCCCTAATAAATGATGCAAATCGAATGAGATTGTCTGTTGTGCCTCGTTGGCGCCTGAATCCACTTTGATACTTTGTTATCAGCTTGTTGCATTTCAGGTACCAAACGAGTCTCTCATTAATCATTCGTTCCATGGTTTTACATATACAACTCATTAAAGCAATATGGCGATAATGTATTGGGTCCGTATGATCCTTCCCAGGTTTGGGGACTGGAATAACGATTGCTTCCCGCCAAGAATCGGGCAAGTTTCCGGTCACACAAACCTTATTAAATATATCAAGAAGTGTAGAGAGTCGGGTTTCACGTAAATGTTTTAATAATTGATAATGGATACCATCAGGACCAGCTGATGTATCATAAGGCTTTTTAAGGGATTCTCGAAGTTCTTTGAGAGTGAACAGTTTATTGTATTTCTCCAAATTTTTAGACTTGAAATTCAATTTCTTCTGTTCGTTTAGCTTCTCATTTTTTAGAAAATTTGGTTGACAATTTTCAGAAGAAGAGTTTTTGAAAATGTTTCTGCCAAAGTGTTTGTAATATCTTTGACAGATTTAATGTCATCATTATCAGTTTTAAGATGATTTACACAACTAGAATTACCTTTATCATTTATTTTCCGGACCATGTCCAACGTCTTCTTAAGAGCGAGAGTTCAGCCTAGACACACAAGATCTCCAGGATTTCCTATTGCTATCCTTAATAGTACGACGGGCTTTCGCACAAAAAACTCTAAAAGTATCTAAATTATTTTGAGTTTGGCCGCAAATTAAAAGCATTCAATGCAGCTTTACGATCGCTGACTGCCTTTTTGCAGTCATCATCGTACCATGGGTTATGTGGGCGTTTTGGATTTGCCGATGTTTTTGGAATAGTTTGATCAGCTATATCATGAAGGGTTTTAGTAAAAAGAGCAGTTGCGTCTTCGACATCCTCGAAAATGGAAGGCTTTAATTGTTCCTCCCAAAGAGATTGAAACGTACCCCAATCAGCTTTGCGAATTTGCCATCGTTGCGTTTTGTCGAGAAGTGGAGAGCCGATATTTTCAAGAAACAAGGGGAAGTGGTCACTTCCACACAGGTCGTCACCAACACTTCACGAAATTTCCAGCAAGAGCGTTGGATCGCATATTGTTAAATCAATGGAAGATGAGAGCCTGTAGCTGGATGTAAATAAGTATGTGATTTGTTAGCCTTAAAAAGACACAGTCTTTATCCGATATTTTTATATTTCTTTATCGTTGATATCCTTACAACCCCAAATGTAGTTGTGTGCATTCAAATCACCCAAGAGTATAAAAGGTAATGGTAATTATGCAACTAGGTGATTTAGATATTTAAGGTCTAGTGAAGGACTGGGCGGTAAATATAAGGAGCATATTGTTATAAATCTGCGCATCGTAACACTGACCGCAACAGCTTGCAAACCAGTTTTCAAAGCAACAGTTCTGTGAGGAATGTTTCGATTTACAAGAATCGAAACTCCTTCAGAAGCTTCATTACCTGTATCACAAATATAGTTATACAATGAATAGTTTTTAAAAGATGTCTTATCACTAGTCTTCAAGAAAGTTTCTTGAAGACAAAATGCAACAGGGTTGCGTTTATTTAAAAGTAAGCTGATTTCATCATAATTAGGTGTTAAACCTTGGCAGTTCCATTGAATGACCTTATTTGATTTTGATGTCACTAAGGCGGAAGTACGGGTATACGGACTGTGGGTTTGGCAGACCTTGGAGTCTTTGGAGACTTTGGGAGTTCCAGACGTTCTGGATCATCATCCTCCATCTCCAAGTCTCCAAATCTGTTGTGCAGTTCATTTGGGTCATCAGATCCTTTTTACTGCTTCCCTAACCCGGGAGTTTTCTTTTTTCTTGCTGTCAAGTCCGTGGCAGCAGTTCTGCTTGGTGACGAACTCTTCGTCGGATTTGACGAACCTTTGGAAGAGTTCGTCGGGTTTGGTGGACTCTTGGTTACACCAGAGTCCGTCGATTTCGAAATAGATGAAGTAGATGCAGTAGATGTATGAGTTGTTGAGGATATAATTGATGGAGTTTTAGGCTTGGAAGCCACAAGAGGTTTTGGAGCTACAGGAGGCTTATTTAAGAGGACCACAGTTTGAGAGGCTGAAGATGTTTTAGAGGATTTCTAAACAGAGAGTGGAATAGTAGCAATCTTGTCGGAGTCTATTGGCCAGGTTAACACGGTCTGCACCGCGATAGACCTGGTAGCTGGTTTCTCAACCCTACTCGCATCGGCTACGATTTGCCAGATGGAGTGGGCGGAGTAAGACTTTCGACAAGTTTTCTAGCTTCTGGGAAAGAGATATTGTTTTCTATTTTGATTTTCTGAATTTCTATCTCGTGTTTCCATTTCGGACAGTCTTTCGAGAAAGCCCGTTGGGCCCCCTTGCAATTAACACAAGAGGCGGGATTTTTGCAGTTAGAGAAATCGCTGTGACCCTGTTGGCCACAGCGCGAGCAAACGGCAGTTATCTTGCATCTTTCTCGATGATGCCCAAAAATGATGGCAAGTGAAACATCTGAGAGGGTTTGGGATAAAAGGGTCTACTGGTGGAATAATATATCCAGATTTAATCGTTTTAGGTAGAGTTGGTGTGCTGAAAGTAAGCACGAATGTATTAGTAGGAGTGAGAATGTCACTCCGTCTTGTATTCAAACAAACTACTTCAGTCACACCTTGTGATAGTGTCATTTCCTCAACGGTGCAGTGCTCCAGTACTCTAGAGCGTACCACACCTGTTGAGGTGTTGTTGGAGATATGAGGTATCACCTCAACAGGGATATTGACAAAAGATCTGATTTTAAGAATATTGTCAGAGTGTGCTTTACGTTCACACTCGACAAGAAGTTTTTTATTTTTAAGTTTTTTAACGTTTCTCGGCTCACCGGCAATGCCGAGTAAGGCCTTAGAGATAGCGAAAGGAGAGAGATTTTTAATAGGTCAAGATTTATCCAATGAGGTAATATTAAGGAATCGGGGCCAATTAAGATGTAAAATACAAGTGTCCGAGTCAGACTCAGAGTCTGACTGAAGTCCTGATCCATTTCTAGAACGTTTAGAAACAGAAATTGAAGTTCATGGAGTATCGGTAGTGTGTGCGTTATTTCGTCCCCTAATTGGGAATTGGTATTCATTCTTCATGCTTCCCACCCACCTCGGAGTTCAACAATGGGACATTTGCTGTGGATATCCGACAGACAAATGCCAAGAATACGTGAAGAGCATACTCATATAAAACTAACGCATCAGACCCCCCATACCACCCAGCGGACATAACCTCTTAACTAAAAAGTCGAAGAGCCGCACTTATGTTCCGCTTAAAAGTGGCATGAGTATAGCCATATAGCGTTCAGAAAGCCATAAAGGATCCTTTCTACACTATGTTTAAAGAGGACAACATAGAAGGGGAGCAAGATATTAAACGAGAGGGATTGAGAGAGATTTGAATAAAACAAGAATCTAGGATCCCGTATAGCTGGCGTGACAAACCGTGGAGATAACTACCAGATCTCCACGCCACTCAACCACCAGGATTCCCTTCTCCAACGACACGGGTCGCCACCCAGGGTCAACAGGCCTAATATTCATCAAACTATTGAGCACAAGAATCGGACTCAGACTCAAAATCTCATTTTTTTTAATTCAAAATAAAAACAATTATACAAGCAAATTACTATATTTACTTACAGAAACGAGTCATTTTAAAGGTAATTTAACAGAAAATGTCTGAAAATCACAAATTTTACCCATACTTTTGTGTTGATAGTGTTTGCAAAAAAAATAGGTTTTGAGTCTGAGTCCGATTCTTGTGCTCAAAATGTTGATGAATTTAGGCCCTGATGTGTTACTTCTCCTATGGGAGGGGCGTCCAATCCCTCTGTCAAGTAACGAGCAGTCGGTTGATTCTTATCACCCCATCACCGAGTGTGGGGTCATGTATTGATTGTCTAATATCCCTAAATTGATTGATTGTCTAATATCCCTAAATGTATTGATTGTAGAATAACCTTAATTATTGTATACTTTCATATTGTCCCTCCCGTTTAGTTTGCATTGAGCTAAGCGTGCAATATTCTACGATATTGCACGCATTGATATTGCACGGGAACTTTTGCTCGTGCTTGCTAAGAGCCGCGAAATAGAAATAAGAAACTACTTTCAAATAAAAATAACGGAATCCTTCCTATAGTGTCAACAAAAAAATACGAGTTTTTTTCCAACCTTTTATGGCAAAAATTGATAAAATAATTCAAATGGTCACTCACACACTGTTTTTAAACGTTATCGAATGGTAAACAAACTTCAGAAAATCGCTTGATGTTTTAATGACGTCATCCGACGTCGACGTCGTTTTCGCGCAAAATAATCATCCACACAAAATGAAACTGAATGGCAAGATAGAAATTCCATCAAAAGCTATAAAAATAACACAAATACAATGAAAAGTAATAGTCATACAATTAACATTGATCAAAAACAATATGAAAGTATACAATAAAAAGGTTATTGAATTTGAATGGCTAAATATTACTTGGAACTCGTTGTTTTGGCGCAGGACGACTCGCCAGCTCGTCGTCCTTTGCCAAAACAACTCGTTCCAAGTAATATGCAGCCATACAAATGCAATAACCTATAATGTATAGATTGTCTAATATCCCTAAATGTATTATTTGTCTAATATCCTTAAATTTATTGATTGTCTATTATCCCTAAATGTTTTGATTGTAGAATAACTTTAAATGTATTTATTGTCCAAAATCTTTAAATATATTGATTGTCTAATAACCCTAAATATATTGATTGTCGAATATCCCTAATGTATTGATTGTCTAATATCCCAAAATTAATTGATTGTCTTATAACCTTAAATGTATGATTGCCTAATATCCCTAATTGTATTGACTGTCTACTAACCATAAATGTATTGATTGTCTAATATCCCTAAATGTATAGATTGTCTAATAGCCCTAAATTTATTAATTGTCTAATATCCCTAAATGTATTGACTGTCTAATAGCCCTAAATTTATTAATTGTCTAATAACCATAAATGTATTGATTGTCGAATATCCTTAAATTTATTGATTGTCTAATATCCCTAAATTTATTGATTGTCTAATAACCTTCTATGTATTGATTGTCTAATATCCCTAAATGTTTTGATTGTCTAATATCCCTTAACGTATTGATTGTCGAATATCTCTAAATTAATTGATTGTCCAATATTTCTAAATGTATAGATTGTCTAATAACCCTAAATGTATTGGTTGTCTAATATCCCTAGTGTATTGACTGTCTTATATCCATAAAACTGAGTATTGATTGTTTAATATCCCAAAATGTATTGATTGTCTAATAACCTTAAATGTATTGATTGCCTATTATCTCTAAATGTATTGATTGTCTAATAATCTTAAATGTATTGATTGTCGGATATTCCTATATGTATTGATTGTCTAATAACCTTAAATGAAGTGATTGTCTAATATCTCAAAATGTATTGATTGTCTAATATCTCAAAATGTATTGATTGTCTAATAACTTTAAATGTGGTGATACCCTAATATTCCTCAATTGATTGATTGTCTAATAACCTTAAATGTATTGATTGTCAAATATCCGTAAACTTATTGATTGTCTCATATCCCTAAATTCATTGATTGTCTAATAATCTTAAATGTATTGATTGTCTAATATCCCTAAATGTATTGATTGTCTAATATCCCAAAATGTATAGATAGTCTAATATCCCTAAATGTAATGATTGTCTAATATCCTAAATATATCGTTTGTCTAATAACCCTTAATGTTTTGATTGTCTAATATCCCAAAATGTATTGATTGTCTAATAACTCAAAATGTATTGATAGTCTAATATCCCTAAATG
Source organism: Cyrtodaria siliqua (assembly GCA_037043455.1). Lineage (NCBI taxonomy): Eukaryota > Metazoa > Mollusca > Bivalvia > Adapedonta > Hiatellidae > Cyrtodaria > Cyrtodaria siliqua. The sequence continues at coordinate 11,194 of JAWPHD010005544.1, read as the reverse complement.
TAATGATTGTCTAATATCCTAAATATATCGTTTGTCTAATAACCCTTAATGTTTTGATTGTCTAATATCCCAAAATGTATTGATAGTCTAATATCCCTAAATGTAATGATTGTATAATATCCTAAATATATCGTTTGTCTAATAACCCTTAATGTTTTGATTGTCTAATATCCCAAAATCTATTGATAGTCTAATATCCCTAAATGTAATGATTGTCTAATATCCTAAATAATTATATCGTTTGTCTAATAACCCTAAATGTATTGATTGTCTAATATCCATATATGTACTGATTGTCTAATATCCCTAACTGTACTTGTTGTCTAATATCCATAAATGTACTGATTGTCTAATATCTTTAACTGTACTTGTTGTCTAATATCCATAAATGTACTGATTGTCTAATATCCCTAACTGTACTTGTTGTCTAATATCCATAACTGTACTGATTGTCTAATATCTCTAACTGTACTTGTTGTCTAATATCCATAAATGTACTGATTGTCTAATATCCCTAACTGTACTTGTTGTCTAATATCCATATATGTACTTGTTTTCTAATATCCCTAACTGTACATGTTGTCTAATATCCATAAATGTACTGATTGTCTAATATCCCTAACTGTATTTGTTGTCTAATATCCATAAATGTACTGATTGTCTAATATCCCTAACTGTACTTGTTGTCTAATATCCATATATGTACTTGTTTTCTAATATCCCTAACTGTACTGATTGTCTAATATCCTTAAATGTACTTGTTGTCTAATATCCATATATGTACTGATTGTCTAATATCCCTAACTGTACTTGTTGTCTAATATCCATATATGTACTTGTTTTCTAATATCCCTAACTGTACTGATTGTCTAATATCCTTAAATGTACTTGTTGTCTAATATCCATATATGTACTGATTGTCTAATATCCCTAACTGTACTTGTTGTCTAATATCCCTAAATGTACTGATTGTCTAATATCCCTAACTGTACTTGTTGTCTAATATCCATAAATGTACTGATTGTCTAATATCCTTAACTGTACTTGTTGTCTAATATCCATATATGTACTGATTGTCTAATATCCCTAACTGTACTTGTTGTCTAATATCCCTAAATGTACTGATTGTCTAATATCCCTAACTGTACTTGTTGTCTAATATCCATAAATGTACTGATTGTCTAATATCCCTAACTGTACGTGTTGTCTAATATCCATAAATGTACTGATTGTCTAATATCCTTAACTGTACTTGTTGTCTAATATCCATAAATGTACTGATTGTCTAATATCCTTAACTGTACTTGTTGTCTAATATCCATATATGTACTGATTGTCTAATATCCATAACTGTACTTGTTGTCTAAAATCCCTAAATGTACTGATTGTCTAATATCCCTAACTGTACTTGTTGTCTAATATCCATAAATGTACTTGTTGTCTATTATCCCTAAATGTACTGATTGTCTAATATCCATAAATGTACTTGTTGTCTAATATCCCTAAATGTACTTGTTGTCTAATATCCCTAAAAGTACTTGTTGTCTAATATCCCTAAATGTACTTGTTGTCTAATATCCCTAAATGTAATGATTGTCTAATATCCTAAATATATCGATTGTCTAATATCCATAAATGTATTGATTGTCTAATATCCCAAAATGTATTGATAGTCTAATATCCCTTAATGTAATGATTGTCTAATATCCTAAATATATCGATTGTCTAATATCCCAAAATGTACTTGTTGTCTAATATCCCTTAATGTACTTGTTGTCTAATATCCCTAAATGTACTTGTTGTCTAATATCCCTAAATGTACTTGTTGTCTAATATCCCTAAATGTACTTGTTTTCTAATATCCCTAAATGTACTTGTTGTCTAATATCCCTAAATGTACTTGTTGTCTAATATCCCTAAATGTACTTGTTGTCTAATATACCTAAATGTACTTGTTGTCTAATATCACTAAATGTACTGATTGTCTAATATCTCTAAATGTACTTGTTGTCTAATATCCCTAAATGTACTTGTTGTCTAATATCCCTAAATGTACTTGTTTTCTAATATCCCTAAATGTACTTGTTGTCTAATATCCCTAAATGTACTTGTTGTCTAATATCCCTAAATGTACTTGTTGTCTAATATCCCTAAATGTACTTGTTTTCTAATATCCCTAAATGTACTTGTTGTCTAATATCCCTAAATGTACTTGTTTTCTAATATCCCTAAATGTACTTGTTGTCTAATATCCCTAAATGTACTTGTTTTCTAATATCCCTAACTGTACTTGTTGTCTAATATCCCTAAATGTACTTGTTGTCTAATATCACTAAATGTACTGATTGTCTAATATCCCTAACTGTACTTGTTTTCTAATATCCCTAAATGTACTTGTTGTCTAATATCCCTAACTGTACTTGTTGTCTAATATCCCTAAATGTACTTGTTGTCTAATATCCCTAAATGTACTTGTTTTCTAATATCCCTAAATGTACTTGTTGTCTAATATCCCTAAATGTACTTGTTTTCTAATATCCCTTAATGTACTTGTTGTCTAATATCCCTAAATGTACTTGTTGTCTAATATCCCTAAATGTACTTGTTGTCTAATATCACTAAATGTACTGATTGTCTAATATCTCTAACTGTACTTGTTTTCTAATATCCCTAAATGTACTTGTTGTCTAATATCCCTAACTGTACTTGTTGTCTAATATCCCTAACTGTACTTGTTGTCTAATATCCCTAAATGTACTTGTTGTCTAATATCCCTAGATGTACTTGTTGTCTAATATCCCTAAATGTACTTGTTTTCTAATATCCCTAAATGTACTTGTTGTCTAATATCCCTAAATGTACTTGTGTCTAATATCCCTAAATGTACTTGTTGTCTAATATCCCTCAATGTACTTGTTGTCTAATATCCCTAAATGTACTTGTTTTCTAATATCCCTAATTGTACTGATTGTCTAATATCCCTAAATGTACTTGTGTCTAATATCCCTAAATGTACTTGTTTTCTAATATCCCTAAATGTACTTGTTGTCTAATATCCCAAAATGTACTTGTTGTCTAATATCCCTAAATGTACTTGTTGTCTAATATCACTAAATGTACTGATTGTCTAATATCCCTAAATGTACTTGTTTTCTAATATCCCTAACTGTACTTGTTGTCTAATATCCCTAAATGTACTTGTTGTCTAATATCCCTAAATGTACTGATTGTCTCATATCCCTAAATGTACTTGTTGTCTAATATCCCTAAATGTACTTGTTGTCTAATATCCCTAAATGTACTTGTTGTCTAATATCCCTAAATGTACTTGTTGTCTAATATCCCTAAATGTACTGATTGTCTAATATCCCTAAATGTACTTGTTGTCTAATATCCCTAAATGTACTTGTTGTCTAATATCCCTAAATGTACTTGTTGTCTAATATCCCTAAATGTACTTGTTGTCTAATATCCCTAACTGTACTTGTTGTCTATTATCCCTAAATGTACTTTTTGTCTAATATCCTTAAATGTACTTGTTGTCTATTATCCCTAAATGTACTTGTTGTCTAATATCCTTAAATGTACTTGTTGTCTAATATCCCTAAATGTACTTGTTGTCTAATATCCCTAAATGTACTTGTTGTCTAATATCCCTAAATGTACTTGTTGTCTAATATCTCTAAATGTACTTGTTGTCTAATATTCCTAAATGTACTTGTTGTCTAATATCCCTAAATGTACTTGTTGTCTAATATCCCTAAATGTACTTGTTGTCTAATATCACTAAATGTACTGATTGTCTAATATCCCTAAATGTACTTGTTTTCTAATATCCCTAACTGTACTTGTTGTCTAATATCCATAAATATACTGAATGTCTAATATCCCTAAATGTACTTGTTGTCTAATATCCTTAAATGTACTTGTTGTCTAATATCCCTAAATGTACTTGTTGTCTAATATCCCTAAATGTACTTGTTTTCTAATATCCCTAAATGTACTTGTTGTCTAATATCCCTAAATGTACTTGTTTTCTAATATCCCTAAATCTACTTGTTGTCTAATATCCCTAAATGTACTTGTTTTCTAATATCCCTAACTGTACTTGTTGTCTAATATCCCTAAATGTACTTGTTGTCTAATATCCCTCAATGTACTTGTTGTCTAATATCCCTAAATGTACTTGTTGTCTAATATCCTTAAATGTACTTGTTGTCTAATATCCCTAAATGTACTTGTTGTCTAATATCCCTAAATGTACTTGTTTTCTAATATCCCTAAATGTACTTGTTGTCTAATATCCCTAAATGTACTTGTTTTCTAATATCCCTAAATGTACTTGTTGTCTAATATCCCTAAATGTACTTGTTTTCTAATATCCCTAACTGTACTTGTTGTCTAATATCCCTAAATGTACTTGTTGTCTAATATCCCTCAATGTACTTGTTGTCTAATATCCCTAAATGTACTTGTTGTCTAATATCCCTAATTGTACTGATTGTCTAATATCCCTAAATGTACTTGTGTCTAATATCGCTAAATGTACTTGTTTTCTAATATCACTAAATGTACTGATTGTCTAATATCCCTAACTGTACTTGTTTTCTAATATCCCTAAATGTACTTGTTGTCTAATATCCCTAACTGTACTTGTTGTCTAATATCCCTAAATGTACTTGTTGTCTAATATCCCTAAATGTACTTGTTGTCTAATATCCCTAAATGTACTTGTTGTCTAATATCCCTAAATGTACTTGTTGTCTAATATCACTAAATGTACTGATTGTCTAATATCTCTAACTGTACTTGTTTTCTAATATCCCTAAATGTACTTGTTGTCTAATATCCCTAACTGTACTTGTTGTCTAATATCCCTAACTGTACTTGTTGTCTAATATCCCTAAATGTACTTGTTGTCTAATATCCCTAAATGTACTTGTTGTCTAATATCCCTAAATGTACTTGTTGTCTAATATCCCTAAATGTACTTGTGTCTAATATCCCTAAATGTACTTGTTGTCTAATATCCCTCAATGTACTTGTTGTTTAATATCCCTAAATGTACTTGTTTTCTAATATCCCTAATTGTACTGATTGTCTAATATCCCTAAATGTACTTGTGTCTAATATCCCTAAATGTACTTGTTTTCTAATATCCCTAAATGTACTTGTTGTCTAATATCCCTAAATGTACTTGTTGTCTAATATCCCTAAATGTACTTGTGTCTAATATCCCTAAATGTACTTGTTTTCTAATATCCCTAAATGTACTTGTGTCTAATATCCCTAAATGTACTTGTTTTCTAATATCCCTAAATGTACTTGTTGTCTAATATCCCTAAATGTACTTGTTGTCTAATATCCCTAAATGTACTTGTTGTCTAATATCACTAAATGTACTGATTGTCTAATATCCCTAAATGTACTTGTTTTCTAATATCCCTAACTGTACTTGTTGTCTAATATCCCTAAATGTACTTGTTGTCTATTATCCCTAAATGTACTTGTTGTCTAATATCCTTAAATGTACTTGTTTTCTAATATCCCTAAATGTACTTGTTGTCTAATATCCCTAAATGTACTTGTTGTCTAATATCCCTAACTGTACTTGTTGTCTAATATCCCTAAATGTACTGATTGTCTAATATCCCTAAATGTACTTGTTGTCTAATATCCCTAAATGTACTTGTTGTCTAATATCCCTAAATGTACTTGTTGTCTAATATCCCTAAATGTACTTGTTGTCTAATATCCCTAAATGTACTGATTGTCTAATATCCCTAAATGTACTTGTTGTCTAATATCCCTAAATGTACTTGTTGTCTAATATCCCTAAATGTACTTGTTGTCTAATATCCCTAACTGTACTTGTTGTCTATTATCCCTAAATGTACTTGTTGTCTAATATCCCTAAATGTACTTGTTGTCTATTATCCCTAAATGTACTTGTTGTCTAATATCCTTAAATGTACTTGTTGTCTAATATCCCTAAATGTACTTGTTGTCTAATATCCCTAAATGTACTTGTTGTCTAATATCCCTAAATGTACTTGTTGTCTAATATTCCTAAATGTACTTGTTGTCTAATATCCCTAAATGCACTTGTTGTCTAATATCCCTAAATGTACTTGTTGTCTAATATCACTAAATGTACTGATTGTCTAATATCCCTAAATGTGCTTGTTTTCTAATATCCCTTACTGTACTTGTTGTCTAATATCCATAAATATACTGATTGTCTAATATCCCTAAATGTACTTGTTGTCTAATATCCTTAAATGTACTTGTTGTCTAATATCCCTAAATGTACTTGTTTTCTTATATCCCTAAATGTACTTGTTGTCTAATATCCCTAAATGTACTTGTTTTCTAATATCCCTAAATGTACTTGTTGTCTAATATCCCTAAATGTACTTGTTTTCTAATATCCCTAAATGTACTTGTTGTCTAATATCCCTAAATGTACTTGTTGTCTAATATCACTAAATGTACTGATTGTCTAATATCTCTAACTGTACTTGTTTTCTAATATCCCTAAATGTACTTGTTGTCTAATATCCCTAACTGTACTTGTTGTCTAATATCCCTAACTGTACTTGTTGTCTAATATCCCTAAATAGACTTGTTGTCTAATATCCCTAAATGTACTTGTTGTCTAATATCCCTAAATGTACTTGTTGTCTAATATCCCTAAATGTACTTGTTGTCTAATATCCCTAAATGTACTTGTGTCTAATATCCCTAAATGTACTTGTTGTCTAATATCCCTCAATGTACTTGTTGTCTAATATCCCTAAATGTACTTGTTGTCTAATATCCCTAATTGTACTGATTGTCTAATATCCCTAAATGTACTTGTGTCTAATATCGCTAAATGTACTTGTTTTCTAATATCCCTCAATGTACTTGTTGTCTAATATCCCTAAATGTACTTGTTGTCTAATATCCCTAAATGTACTTGTTGTCTAATATCACTAAATGTACTGATTGTCTAATATCCCTAAATGTACTTGTTTTCTAATATCCCTAAATGTACTTGTTGTCTAATATCACTAAATGTACTGATTGTCTAATATCTCTAACTGTACTTGTTTTCTAATATCCCTAAATGTACTTGTTGTCTAATATCCCTAACTGTACTTGTTGTCTAATATCCCTAACTGTACTTGTTGTCTAATATCCCTAAATAGACTTGTTGTCTAATATCCCTAAATGTACTTGTTGTCTAATATCCCTAAATGTACTTGTTGTCTAATATCCCTAAATGTACTTGTTGTCTAATATCCCTAAATGTACTTGTGTCTAATATCCCTAAATGTACTTGTTGTCTAATATCCCTCAATGTACTTGTTGTCTAATATCGCTAAATGTACTTGTTGTCTAATATCCCTAATTGTACTGATTGTCTAATATCCCTAAATGTACTTGTGTCTAATATCGCTAAATGTACTTGTTTTCTAATATCCCTAAATGTACTTGTTGTCTATTATCCCTAAATGTACTTGTTGTCTAATATCCTTAAATGTACTTTTTGTCTAATATCCCTAAATGTACTTGTTGTCTAATATCCTTAAATGTACTTGTTGTCTAATATCCCTAAATGTACTTGTTGTCTAATATCCCTAAATGTACTTGTTGTCTAATATCCCTAAATGTACTTGTTGTCTAATATCTCTAAATGTACTTGTTGTCTAATATTCCTAAATGTACTTGTTGTCTAATATCCCTAAATGTACTTGTTTTCTAATATCCCTAAATGTACTTGTTTTCTAATATCCCTAACTGTACTTGTTGTCTAATATCCATAAATATACTGATTGTCTAATATCCCTAAATGTACTTGTTGTCTAATATCCTTAAATGTACTTGTTGTCTAATATCCCTAAATGTACTTGTTGTCTAATATCCCTAACTGTACTTGTTGTCTAATATCCCTAAATGTACTTGTTGTCTAATATCCCTAAAAGTACTTGTTGTCTAATATCCCTAAATGTACTTGTTGTCTAATATCCCTAAATGTAATGATTGTCTAATATCCTAAATATATCGATTGTCTAATATCCATAAATGTATTGATTGTCTAATATCCCAAAATGTATTGATAGTCTAATATCCCTTAATGTAATGATTGTCTAATATCCTAAATATATCGATTGTCTAATATCCCAAAATGTACTTGTTGTCTAATATCCCTTAATGTACTTGTTGTCTAATATCCCTAAATGTACTTGTTGTCTAATATCCCTAAATGTACTTGTTGTCTAATATCCCTAAATGTACTTGTTTTCTAATATCCCTAAATGTACTTGTTGTCTAATATCCCTAAATGTACTTGTTGTCTAATATCCCTAAATGTACTTGTTGTCTAATATCCCTAAATGTACTTGTTGTCTAATATCACTAAATGTACTGATTGTCTAATATCTCTAAATGTACTTGTTGTCTAATATCCCTAAATGTACTTGTTGTCTAATATCCCTAAATGTACTTGTTTTCTAATATCCCTAAATGTACTTGTTGTCTAATATCCCTAAATGTACTTGTTGTCTAATATCCCTAAATGTACTTGTTGTCTAATATCCCTAAATGTACTTGTTTTCTAATATCCATAAATGTACTTGTTGTCTAATATCCCTAAATGTACTTGATTTCTAATATCCCTAAATGTACTTGTTGTCTAATATCCCTAAATGTACTTGTTTTCTAATATCCCTAACTGTACTTGTTGTCTAATATCCCTAAATGTACTTGTTGTCTAATATCACTAAATGTACTGATTGTCTAATATCCCTAACTGTACTTGTTTTCTAATATCCCTAAATGTACTTGTTGTCTAATATCCTTAACTGTACTTGTTGTCTAATATCCCTAAATGTACTTGTTGTCTAATATCCCTAAATGTACTTGTTTTCTAATATCCCTAAATGTACTTGTTGTCTAATATCCCTAAATGTACTTGTTTTCTAATATCCCTAAATGTACTTGTTGTCTAATATCCCTAAATGTACTTGTTGTCTAATATCCCTAAATGTACTTGTTGTCTAATATCACTAAATGTACTGATTGTCTAATATCTCTAACTGTACTTGTTTTCTAATATCCCTAAATGTACTTGTTGTCTAATATCCCTAACTGTACTTGTTGTCTAATATCCCTAACTGTACTTGTTGTCTAATATCCCTAAATGTACTTGTTGTCTAATATCCCTAGATGTACTTGTTGTCTAATATCCCTAAATGTACTGATTGTCTAATATCCCTAAATGTACTTGTTTTCTAATATCCCTAACTGTACTTGTTGTCTAATATCCCTCAATGTACTTGTTGTCTAATATCCCTAAATGTACTTGTTGTCTAATATCCCTCAATGTACTTGTTGTCTAATATCCTTAAATGTACTTGTTGTCTATTATCCCTAAATGTACTTGTTGTCTAATATCCTTAAATGTACTTGTTGTCTAATATCCCTAAATGTACTTGTTGTCTAATATCCCTAAATGTACTTGTTGTCTAATATCGCTAAATGTACTTGTTGTCTAATATTCCTAAATGTACTTGTTGTCTAATATCCCTAAATGCACTTGTTGTCTAATATCCCTAAATGTACTTGTTGTCTAATATCACTAAATGTACTGATTGTCTAATATCCCTAAATGTGCTTGTTTTCTAATATCCCTAACTGTACTTGTTGTCTAATATCCATAAATATACTGATTGTCTAATATCCCTAAATGTACTTGTTGTCTAATATCCTTAAATGTACTTGTTGTCTAATATCCCTAAATGTACTTGTTTTCTAATATCCCTAAATGTACTTGTTGTCTAATATCCCTAAATGTACTTGTTTTCTAATATCCCTAAATGTACTTGTTGTCTAATATCCCTAAATGTACTTGTTTTCTAATATCCCTAACTGTACTTGTTGTCTAATATCCCTAAATTTACTTGTTGTCTAATATCACTAAATGTACTGATTGTCTAATATCCCTAACTGTACTTGTTTTCTAATATCCCTAAATGTACTTGTTGTCTAATATCCCTAACTGTACTTGTTGTCTAATATCCCTAAATGTACTTGTTGTCTAATATCCCTAAATGTACTTGTTGTCTAATATCCCTAAATGTACTTGTTTTCTAATATCCCTAAATGTACTTGTTGTCTAATATCCCTAAATGTACTTGTTGTCTAATATCCCTAAATGTACTTGTTGTCTAATATCACTAAATGTACTGATTGTCTAATATCTCTAACTGTACTTGTTTTCTTATATCCCTAAATGTACTTGTTGTCTAATATCCCTAACTGTACTTGTTGTCTAATATCCCTAACTGTACTTGTTGTCTAATATCCCTAAATAGACTTGTTGTCTAATATCCCTAAATGTACTTGTTGTCTAATATCCCTAAATGTACTTGTTGTCTAATATCCTAAATGTACTTGTTGTCTAATATCCCTAAATGTACTTGTGTCTAATATCCCTAAATGTACTTGTTGTCTAATATCCCTCAATGTACTTGTTGTCTAATATCCCTAAATGTACTGATTGTCTAATATCCCTAAATGTACTTGTGTCTAATCGCTAAATGTACTTGTTTTCTAATATCCCTAAATGTACTTGTGTCTAATATCCCTAAATGTTCTTGTTGTCTAACTTCTATCCTATATGTACTTGTTGTCTAATATCACTAAATGTACTGATTGTCTAATATCCCTAAATGTACTTGTTTTCTAATATCCCTAAATGTACTTGTTGTCTAATATCACTAAATGTACTGATGTCTAATATCTCTAACTGTACTTGTTTTCTAATATCCCTAAATGTACTTGTTGTCTAATATCCCTAACTGTACTTGTTGTCTAATATCCCTAACTGTACTTGTTGTCTAATATCCCTAAATAGACTTGTTGTCTAATATCCCTAAATGTACTTGTTGTCTAATATCCCTAAATGTACTTGTTGTCTAATATCCCTAAATGTACTTGTTGTCTAATATCCTAAATGTACTTGTGTCTAATATCCCTAAATGTACTTGTTGTCTAATATCCCTCAATGTACTTGTTGTCTAATATCCCTAAATGTACTTGTTGTCTAATATCCCTAATTGTACTGATTGTCTAATATCCCTAAATGTACTTGTGTCTAATATCGCTAAATGTACTTGTTTTCTAATATCCCTAAATGTACTGGTTG